>BGPT01002283.1:71338-95078 GCA_003297045.1 Symbiodinium sp. clade C Y103 | reverse complement strand
TCAACTTCCAAAACTGCTCCGAGACCGTCAGTTTTTAACACTTTTCACTTCCAAATGTGCTTCGCGCCACAGCGCCGTGCACTTTCTCCAGATCTCAACCTTCAAAAGTTGTCCGATCGTGACAGTTTTTAACACTTGTTACTTCCAAATGTGCTTCGCGCCACAGCGCCGTGAACTTTTTCCACATCTCAACTTCCAAAAGTGCTCCGAGAATGACAGTTTTTAACACTTTTTACTTCCAAATGTGCTTCTCGCCACAGCGCCGTACACTTTNCACATCTCAACTTCCAAAAGTGCTCCGAGAATGACAGTTTTTAACACTTTTTACTTCCAAATGTGCTTCTCGCCACAGCGCCGTACACTTTTTCCACATTTCAAGTTGCAAAAGTGCTCCGAACATGACAGTTTTTAACACTTTTTACTTCCAAATGTGCTTCGCGCCACAACGGCGTGCCATTTTTCATCTTTCATCTNTCTTCATGGCTGAGCTCTTCACATCTTGGCTCTTCTCACCTCTGCTTTTCAACTGTCCATATTGTCGGAAGTTTCACTTCTAAACTTCCTTCGATGACCGTACCGTACCCCTCCTTCAGAGCATTACTCATTACTCTTGAAATTAAAGAACATATGTATACACAATTATATACATACATTTGTGTGTGTGTACGGGCATTTAATCACGAAGGTGATTCTGTGTGGTGTGACCGCGTGCTGACCTCGGCTTCTGTCAGTTTCATTCAACGGGATGGCGATGGGGAGAGAGAGAGATCCCACAATACTTTATGTATCCTGAATGATGTTTGTCATGCAATACATGCCCAAGTGCATCCGCATTTGTCTATTGTACATACTGGACTACACTGGTATTACACTGGCATGTATGTCTAATTGTTCAATCCTTCTATTCATTGGTATCCTCGTGAATTCCTTCATGTTCTTCTCCAACACAACCCTCGTGGCAGAGTAAAAACATGCACAAACCCTTTGCGATCAGACTGCGTGGCTTCAGTCCTCAGGAGATCGGCTTGCGCCTGGAAGATCCTTTTAATGGTGATTTTGCAGCAAGAGTCGCGAGATGTTGTGATGTTTGTGTGTCATTCATGAATCATTCAGTTCTTCATGTGTTCTGTTTCCTTTACGAATTATTAATGAGTTTTGGATAGTTTTGGGTCTGTGTCGATTGCAGTATTTGTTTGGCCTTGACAAGGCCAGATTGCAATGAACATTTTCATCAAGACAGTCAAGAAAGAAGTGCGTCAAAGATATGTTATGCTCCTTGCAGCTGGGCCTTGTGGGCAGGGTCTCGTACAAGATGATCATGATAGATGATCATTCAGTGTATTATCATTTGGATCACGCATATTAGATACAGCCCATGAGGCAAATGATATATGATACGTTGAAAAAACTTTGGTTGCCATTGATTCTGCAATTTCTGTACCATGCAGCAAACATATGCAAACATGAAACGCAAGGGATAGCGGGTTTGATCATGTGTGCGAAGGAACCATAAGGCGTGCTGATATGTGTTGATGAAAGTTATGAAAACAATTTGCAAAAGGTGGAGCGACGCTGTTGGTTTTCAGAGCAAACATGTCGCAAAGGATGTGATCGGAAGAGCTCTTTCTATATTTTTCTATGGGTGTTCTGTTACATGTTCTTACATCGTTCCATATTTTTTCACATTTTTCACTGAGGAAGAGCTTCTTCAAGCACATGCAGATGGACATTTGGACGACGCGGTGAACCAGTGGTCACATCGCTTTGATGACAAACTGCTCGAGGTCTTGGAGGATGAGCAGCGTTTGGAGACCGCTGAGCTCGTTGGCTGCACATGGTTTCAGTGAATTTCACTGCATTCACGCCTGCATTCAACTTGCAGTGCAGTCAACTTGCAGTGCATTCAACCTGCGGCCAAGTTCAATCTTTCATCACAACCACAACGCGCTTCAGTGCTACAACCTTTCATCATCCTCCTTTCACGGAATGTTGTCAATGTTATTTCATGTTATTTCCCATTGAAATCCAAAATACTGCCTGGCTTGCCGGCATCTAGGGGCTAGTGACGGCTAGTGTTCCGTGATAAATGACGTGTCCAGCTACCAGGGGGGCAACAAGAGTTTTGCGCCTTTTCCGCTACTGTATGATTTCTCCACCTAGGACTCGACAAACTATGCTTGCTGCCGTGGAACGTGGTGTGAAGCAAGCACTTGAAGCCTGAGACAATTTGAGACTAGCAGCGTGGGAGGAGCTTCGTCCAAGATTGCACCTTCATCATTGTCATGATCTTCATGCTGTCAGATCTGCCAGCGCACTTACCCTGACATTAGCAGCCAGCTTTCGAGCCCAGCTGCCAAAGCAGATGACAGGGAAAATGGTTTTCAATGTTTTGCGTGCTTTTTGGCTGTCTTGAAATGTGGCCAGGGCTGACCATTTGAGAGGTGGAATGATGGTCACAAAATGTCACAAATCAATACAAATCAGACAGTTGATGGGATCTTCCAATATCATTCGATATTTTCTGTTCTTCCTGAAGTGAAGTCAATCAGCAATATTTCTTTACACTCTTCACGACATTTCACGACGAAGCGTGCTGAAGAAGGGCAGTGAACTCAGGCAGAACACCCAGGCATCATGGCCTTTTGGCTGTTCAACACAGCTTGGGCGCCTTGAGACCCCGTCGGGGTGCCCGGAGTTGTGTTTCTGCACTGTTTTACAATGTTTTTGTTCCCTCTATTGTAGCAAGAAGTCGTTGCCGACCAAGACATGGCTATGATTTGAACATTTACAAGTGATGGATCCGCATGAACAGAGAATATCAGACATGTTTTATTTTGTTCTGCGTTGTGTTATATAATTTTATTTGTGCATTTCTGCATCCTTATCAGTCAGATGACCTGTGTATACTGTGTTTGTACCGCTAGATTTGAGGCGAGAAATCACACCAGGGTTGTGGCCTGAGCTTTGGACGAGCGATGGCCCAGAGAGAGTAACTGGGGACCTGGCCCGCAAAGGCATTAATTACTAGGCATCATTTTGTTGCATTACGAATCTTGTTGTTGTTGTTGTTGCTGCTGTTGTTGCTGCTGTATACTACACTATGGCAGAATGATGAAGTGAAATTATTTGCATAGATGGAAGGATCTTGTTTCAGTAAGCCCTTGGTTTAGATAAGATGAAGGCCAAACAAATGACTCTGTTCATCTCTGTTCCCAATTTCAAGTTTCGGGCACTTCGTATAATGTGGGTCTACCTTGGGCTTTTGCAATTGAAACATCAGCTGGCCTCCAGCGGTTTGTCCCTGGCTCCTTTCCAGGCCAGGTGACTATGAGCCAAAACCGGGTGCCATGTTCCAGTCCCAGGGGTCATTGTGGGGGAGCTTGTGGGTTGGTTAGCCTGGACACAGAAATGTTCAGAACAACAAGTTGCAATGTGACATGATAATTTTAACATATTCTAAGATATATTATATAATCTAACATATTCTAACATATATTATATAATCACACATATATATATATATATTATGCATATTAATATAATGAATTCGATATTTGTTTACAACTTGGTGAGCACATCAAGAAGGGATGTGTAGAAACAAGCTGAGAGACAAGTGTGGAAGCGCATATGCTGTTCAGAGACTGGTCTAACATGGCTTTCGCTCTTGTTGATTCCACAACTCGCAAACATCTACTGGTAGCAATAGAAGACCGTACGAGAATGAGAACTATGTGAGCTGTTGGCACTGTTGAGCAGCAAACTCTATGTGGGCATGTGTGAGCAGTGTGGGCTGTCCCAAAGTGACTCGATCACTACCTAAGGTATTTGCTGGATCTTGCTGGCATGGGCTAGACATGGCTAGACTGGAAACAGTTTGGACATGTTTGGACATATTGGACAGTTTCGCTCTTTATGCTATTTGGCTCAGTCCTTGGGGAGGCACTCCATGACTCCATGACTACGCCAATTTGGGACACCTGATGATGAAGCCCACCGCTTTGTACTCGAAAGTCTTTTGGTGTTCGTTTGCTCAGCAACAACTGGGCTATTTGTAACGTGTGAAGTCCCTGAAAAACGAGAGAGAAACGGGTAGACGAAGAGAAACAAGTGCATATTGCAGTGCAACCGTTGGTCATGCAGCCCCCCCCAACATGGTCAGAAACAATCTTTCATGGAAAGTAAGCACAAACCGGCCTCGAAAGCCATCACAAATTCATTCAAAGTCATGCAACGTCTCTTCTTTTGTTCGGATCCGGACGGTACCAGAAGCATGAACAAGCAAACTCTCAAGGAATACATGCTTCTTTGGAACGTTTCATTCAGAAAGTATCATTTGCCATGGGTGACCCGAACCCATGGGATGCTTTAGATGATGAAGCAGACTCGGTAGAGGAGGCAGCATGTCTTTTGTGCTTTAGCAATTCACAAAGGTTGCATATGAAAAAACATATAAACATGTATCAAAGCATGTCAATCATGTAGAATTGCAGAACAACATTCAACTCATATCATGAGATAACATTAGGTACGGATATCTCATGCTGGGACTGACATTGATTTCGAGGGCTTATGCATATCTTGACAAGCGCAAAGGAGGAGATCCTCGTGGAGCAGCTGAATGGAGATCAGGATGATCCCAAACAGCCCAAACACGATGCACATGAGGGAGATGGACTGCAATTTGAGGAGGACGAGGACTGGAAACTCGAAGAGGAGTACCAAGATGAGCTGCAGGACTGTTTGCACCAGACTTCATTACTTGTAACTTCATTGTATTGTATTAGTTGAAATTCTCTCAATGTTTGTTGCGTGTTGTTGAAGCACATTGTGACTGGTTTGTGGATGCTTATGGTTTCTTTGCATTTCACAGTTCGCGTATCTTTATCAGGAAGAGTTCGAAGAGTTGCAACACCTGGCACAAGAGAAGGAGCCTGAAAGCAACGGGCGCATTTCCACAACTGTCGACTTCGCATATTTATTGATTTTATTGTTTGATATTTATTGATATTTGATGGTACTTGCGCAACTGGGGAATTTGAATGAATTTGATGCCAGATGATTCAAACTCAGTCTGCCGTGATTGTTTTTTTTTCTGTGCAGCTTCCCCGTTGCAGACGGACGCTATACTAAATGCCTACGTTTGAAATGCGATGGAATTTCTTTTTGTGCTAGGCTGAGAAAGAAGGGGAGTCGGAGGAGGAGGTAGTACCAGGTCGAGAAGGAGACCTGAAATTGACGGATGTGGCGGAGGATATGCGTGAGGCCGTTCAAGGCACAACTGCTCCAGGAAATTCATGAAATGCATAGGCCTTGTTCAATAGAGTTGAGCGACTTTGGAATCTTTGTGATTTTGATGAAGTGTCAATAATTTCAATTCTAGAAATAGCCAGAATGAGATTGACATCACAATGCAGCACAAGACGCGGGAAGCAGGCAGCTTGAGTTTGAAGCGCATCCTCAACGAGAAGTATGGGAGTGTCATGGAAGCAAGATGTGCCATTTGATCACTTGGGGTTGTTCCAGTGCTTAATTTAGCTTTCTCGCAGAGAAATTGTGGTGATTGATGACTGGTTCTCAAGCTGTTATTTGAACTGCATGCACTTATGAGCTTTTGGATCCATTTCTGTAGATGTCAAAAAAAGTATGAATCGACATGCATCGTTTGCATCATGTAGTTATTTGTCGTGATACACATTATGCCTTAGGAGTATGATGTGGCTTGTTGGTGGTATACAGAGTTCCCTTGGCATATCCAGAAATAACCCGTGATATCTTCCAAAAATACCACTTGACGTCTCTAAAAATACATGAAAAATACCTCTCTACACCTCCAAAGATACCCCTTGCAATCTTCCAAACATATCAATAACATGCCACTTATTGTAAATTCTTACTCTTACAGAAATTCCATTGATATCTCCGAAATATGGACACCTTTAGCACAACGCTTGAAGGAATTTAAGACCCACCAACATTGGCTTCTTCGATCACAAGGGTAAATCTCAGGAAAGCGCTCTTGAACATCCTTGGGTCGTACAATTTACATCAACTCCATTTGTGATCTTTCATGTCACACTCGGTACAGCATGGTATGCATTGGGTGAAGAGGTATGTTTATCCAGAGGAAAAGGTTATGATGTGGGCAAGTTACTGTATATGACTGTACATCTATATCTGCAAGGAAGAGTTTGATGGGGTATTTCACCTTTGTTGAATGGATGTTTTTACCTTGATGATGGTGTATTTATATCCCAATGGAACAGGTATTTATACCCCAATGGAAGGGGTGTTTAGACCCCAATGGAAGTGGGATTTATACCCCCAATGGCAGGGGTATTTTAGTTTCGGGGGTATTCACCTCTGAAGAGTTGCTGTTACAGGAAATGCCTAAACTATACCACTCCTCCTGCAACCTTTGAAGCTAGCGAGGACATGCGAGGACTGTATCATGTGCGTGTGCTACCACACAAGATTCACTACACCGATAATATGATGTAATGTCCCTAACGAAATGATAAGTTGAAGCCGCTTCAGACTCGGCAGTGAGAGCGTTTGTGCTTGCACGCGCATGTGCAGAGAGGCGAAGGAATGGAGGGAGTGACAAGGGATATACGATGAAGATACGATAAAGATACAATGAAGATCAATGAAGTATGATTTGATATGGTTTGTTTTCCTCAGCTTTCGGCTTCTAAATGGTTGATTCGCCTTGGACTCGTCCTTCATCGTCCTTCCAAGGCCTTGATGAGTCTGCCAAACGCAGGCGCTTGGAGGCCACTCTCGTTTACATGTGTGGAGTTGCTTAAAGACCTGCTGACAAGATCTGACAAGTGCAAAAACGGTGTTGGATGATGTTGGATGTGTTAGTATAATATAGTATAATTAATATAATGTATATATAATATATATATATATAATCAAAATCCCGCAAAATCATCTTCCAAATGAGTCGTGTGAAGCTGCTGTCTCTCTTGCTGAACATGAGTGCAGTTCCAGGGCCACAGGATGAATTCCATGTTGTGGGTTTGTAGTCAGTTCAATGCACCTATTAGAAATGCATGGGTAGTCAAACACAATTATACTTTTGATTCCAGGTGCGCAGAATGTATGCAGCCTTGGACGTACACGCACACACACAAACATTGGCCATTATTTGGCATGAAGGTCTTTTAGTTTCAGTTGGCAGCAGGATAGTTTGCGCAGAGCTTTGTTATTGAATGAAACCATACTGTAGTATAAGACTGTTAAATATTTCTCATTTATGGCCTCTCAGGACCTTCTGAAATTGAGAGAGAAAGTCGCTGTTTGTATAAATATTAACGATGATAATCACATGATGATAATTGAATATGATGATATTAGATTAGATATATAATATTATATAATCATAATCTCGTCAGCGGGGTTATCGCGCTACCCATGGGGCACCCAGCAGCTGCAGCGTCCCACTTCTTTTTCCTTGAAGCAGGAAGTCTTGAGCCAAAGCAACCCATGAAAACTGCATCACTTCGACCCGTCTGGTTTCTGGATTTGTTTTGTTTTTTTTCAATCCCTTTGGGGTATACCTTATTGGAACTTTAGAGCCCTGTACAGCCACCTCCTTGTACATACACTTATTTGGTCACGCGTGATAAGAATAATAGCCATCATCATCGTCCTTGTCATCGTCATCTCCTTCATCATGGACATCACGGGCATCTTGGGGGTCATGCTGATGTTCATTATTGTTTTCTATTTTTATTTGCATATCATGGTTCCACCATTGTTGCCTTTGCCAGAAGCAGATGTCAAGCATGCAATTTCCTTTCCACAGCCGGGATGAGAATGAAAACAATAAACTAATAGAGAATAGCAACTCGCACACACATCACTGTGCTTACCAGTCACTCCTCGGGAATCCTCGGTTTAGTTTTTCATATATATAGTTTTTGTTTACCTCTATCGTCTTGATCTACATTGCAAATCATTGCAACATAGACGGTAACTATTCTACTGTAAATGTATGTATGGTCAGCTGTTTTTTGCGGGTTTTTGCTTTGATATGCTTTGATATCTTCGCACAGCAGTACCATGCGGGAGCTGAATACTTGTACTGTACTTAAAGTGATACTTGCCATGCTTGTCCAGTGTGAACCCCGTTGACCTTATTTGACCAATTCATTTGCGGGACCAATTTCACACCCAAAGGATCCAAAAGAAAACAAACAAGATGCCGTTGACATCCTTTGCCACTACAAGCGTATCCCCAAAGCCCTGCAGAAAGAAAAAAGAAAGGTGCATTGAGTTCACTGTTTGTTTATTTCTGTAAGTTCAAAGCGGATTCAGATTACCGTATATCTAAAGTTGACAGTACAAGCAGAACAAACCTTTCTTCAACTGAGACAGGAATCTGACCTGGATCCAGAACGTCGTGAACTTCTGGACCGCTGGAAACTCACAGAGGATCCGGCTGTCAGGTACCCTGGCAAAAATGCAAAAAAACATGCGAGAGGAATGGATGTGGAAAGTCTTTTGCAGCTGTTGCATTTGAACGCAACGCCAAAGCTTTATACAACTGTGTAAAGCTATATCTAGATCCCTGAACGACACAGAGGTATGAAAGATAAAAAGGATGTCTTGAAATGACGGTATGTTATTTCATGTTCGCGTCATCAACATTTGTGTCCTCACTGAACCGGGTCTTTCCCAAGACACGAGGATGGATCAGGGTGGTGAGGCATGAGAGAGGCATGTATGATAATGTATGATCATGTATGTTTTGTCTCAAATGTCCTCCACATCATTCGCGTTCAGACATTAGAGTCGCTGGGCACCTGTTTGCTCGTTTTTTGTGGAGCTCTTGCCCAAAAGCCAGGGCTGGAAGTGCTCACCCAGCCCTGAATGCCAGACCAAGTCCTTATGATATCTATGGATATCTTATATATATATATAATTATAGCATTTAATGGCATGATCTGCTGTTGTCTGACGTAGATTGCCTTTGTTTTGCCTTTATACCTACTCGGCTGACAAGTCAGGGCCAAGCAAGTACTACAATGACGGGAAGATAGAGGAAGGTGGTTCGCCAGCCCGAGTCCATACAAATCCTGAACAACCAATTCTTTGGAGATTCCTAGTGTCCCTCCCGATTCACCATGTGGTTTGACGAGACTGTGCTTCAAAGTGTTCTGTGTGCCCAAGTGGAGTCAGTGAGTGCTCGGGTTCACTGGACTGAGGTATGTCATCGAGACGGCCGATTTAGATGATGTGTTGGAAGTGGGGCAGACAGATTGGACTCCGAACCTGAAGGTTCGAGCATGTTTGCACAATGTTTCCGCAGCGGCATGCATCAACTTCCCTAGCCCTACCATGGACAACAACATGGAAATATTGCCATATATTGATGAATTTCATCATGTTCAGTTATCGATATAGATATTATGATGTAATGTAGAAAAATGAAAGAAAGGAGTCAGATCTATTCAGCCTTGTCGTTTGTCTACTGGCTGCTAGTTGCTCTTCACAAGTCCCGAGTTGGTGAACCCTTTGAGGCAATGGATCAAATATATACATTTCATTACATTTCCACACGCTCCAAGCATTCCAAGCCCAATTTGTTTTATTCTCCCTGTTCTTTCAGTGAAATGGTTCCCTTTTGGACCGAGATCAGTGTATTCCCATGTATTCCCTTTGTACTTTATAGCTTTTCTTGCCATCATTGTCATTGACTCTAGTTAGCTCTTCTATGCTCTTCAGATCTTTCCATATCTTGTCAGCCAATTTCCAACTGTTTTTAGCTTCTGTAATATCCTTCTCTGGCCATTTTCTTGAGTCCTTTCTTTTGGCGGCCAGGGGATTGTCATGCGAAATGGCAGAGATCCGAAGTCAGCTGCAGAGCAGGTGCATGAAAAGCTGCTTGCAGCAAGGGAGCAAAGGCTGATCTCTAGAGACAAGGTCACTGTCATTGACGCATGGAGAGCAAGGCGGGCCTGGATCCTGAGACACTGAGAGATACTGAAAGCTCGGAGGAGCGGGAGAACGAAATTAATCCTCGTATACTTTGGTAGATAGATCAATGCTTTGCTATTCAATGCTGCCGTATCAAGATCAGTTATTTGGCAAGTCGTTTTCCTATGTTTTTCAATGTTTTCTGGGTTGAAATTTGTTGGGGGAGGACATCTCTATATAGCAACATCTTCCCTGCCTCATGGATGCGTACGGATGTCTATGGATTAATGATGATGAATGTATGGATGTGTTTTTGTCCTGTTATTCTGTAATCTTCTTTTTTGAGGCAATGTGGCGTGCAATTTGTTGGCAATGCAGCAATGCAGCTGCGCCTTGGTGAGCGAGCGTCGCCCCCCCAGGTGGAAGCTCAAAGACGAGGACGTTGACGCTTTGACACGTGCGAGCCACAAAGACCTTAGAGCCCTGGCAAGAAGTAACAAAGACTGTGGCCAGAATCAAGATGCAGACGGTCTCAGACAGTTGCTAAAGCCGAAGCATTGCTCAAGCTTTGCGCCGTGTTGCCCAAACCAGGATAAACAAGGTCTGTGAGCATGCCATGCTGCGAAAACCCTGGCCACAGTATGGCACGGTGCGATACTAATGTATTAATCTATACTAGTTAAACAATTTATTGCCCTTTGAAGATTTCATCGTCATGTTGCAGAATGTTGCGGCATGAAATGTGTGGCATGTGGCAGCCCTTTGCCGCCAAGGATATGTGTTGCGTCAGTATGATGGCAGCCGTGGTGTGCCTGAGCTTCTCGAGGAAGCGAGTAGTCAAATAGCCGAGGATAGCGAGAAGACTGAGGCCGTCTGAAACGGATTGAAACATCGTTTTGGAGCGATCTTTTATGTTGTTTCACTGGACACTTTAAATTTGATTCATGTATTAATTTGCTTGTTAGATTTACAGAACTGTGTGTGTAAATAATAAATCGCTCTAAATCTAGTGTTCTCGGCAGATAATACATGATAATTCAATACATACAATCGTTTGCTTACTAATCATTGATAATTCAATGCATACAGTCGTTTGCTTACTAATCATGGCTATGTTTTGCATCTTTTGTCGTCTCCTTCGTCCCTTCTCACCATAGCACCGCATCGGCTCAGGATGCCTTGCCAGAAAGTAACGGCCTCTTTACTGTGAGCAGGCCATTTGATCATATTAACATTCATTTTCCGACTGCGATCGGCCATTGCTAACGTTTGCGTTTGCAAGTGGGGCTCAAAGACATGCATGTAAAGACACATAAGACACTCACAAGCAGGTTGACACGCACAAAGAAGACCCACGCTGTATGTTGTGTGGGAATGATCATATTATGAATGCAAATGATTGATACCTATGCTATTCCACCGAAATCCTCGTGGATTCAAAATTGTCACATCCTTCAACCATCCGTGTTTTTCGTTTCTTTTCGAAGGTTTAACCGCCTCGAGCTCATCGACTCTGTCGCAGATGCGCTGGTGGTAGGTTTGGGGCTCAGCATCCAAGAATTCATGGCCCGGTTACTCTTGCACACCCAGCATTCGAATGATTTGACTGAACAGGTTTCCCAAATATGTAGTTTTGGTATTTCGATCTGCAGGTGATGCGAACCTCACGTTTTCTGCTCTGCTGGCCGATCACCGGGAAGGCGGCTGATGGCAGCTTCAGGAGTTCTCTGCAGGTTTGCTAATTTGCTTTCCTTTTCAGGCCTTGGACATGTTGGTCGGCTAGTTGCAACAACATTCGAGACCATTGACATTCTGAGAGAGTGGCTTGGATGCCAGTGGCATGGGGATGTGTTCATGATTCAATTTGATGCGTGTCAATGAATGTGGGATTTTAATGTGCACTTGTACCACTTGATCCGGTTCTGGCTCTTATTGGACGTTCTGGGCATTGACTGCCGAGGCGTTACAGTGAAATTGACCAAACCATCAAGTCGCTAGAGGACAAAATGTGATGAACTCAGTGTAGTTATTCTCCCAACCTTGTTGCAGCCCCTTGCTGCTTCTCATCTTGTACTGGATGTTTTCCTGCGGGATCGAGATCAAATCAGACGGGCCACCTTGGTCGGCCTTGGTTCAACATCTTTAGATATCTTTGGGCCCAGGTCCGAAGTGCTTCACAACGTGGATGCTACCAGGTAGGTGCAAAGCAGTGAGGATCCCACATGTCCCACAGTCTCAGATGTCTTAGCGCATGTCTCAGCAGCGCATCCTTGGTTTGGGAAATTCTTCATGATCTTCATGGGATTTCCTGGGATGTTTTGCATGTTGCAAGCCTCTAAAGTCTACATCAGGATGACATGCTGAAAATGTTTTCTGAGCTGCCTGCGAATGTTTGGCTTTTGGCCAGGCTTGCAGTTGATCCACGCTTCAAGGGCATGGAGAACAAGTTTGGTGCTGTATACTACAACTTTCCTCACGCAGGTCGAGCCATGGCCTTTTTTTGTTTGGCTCCCGTGAGGCTGAAGGATTTCAAAAGAATGCGAGAAATTCATTCATGCGGTCCTGAATGGTCCTGATTTCCAGTGAAAGAGGGTGTGAAATTGTGTGAAATAGAACATGATATATAGAACATGATATGCGGTGTCGAGCCAAGCTTGCAGGAGTTGTTCAAGGCTTTTTTGACGGGCACCCATTCGTGCGTTTGGTGCTCAGCTGTGTTTGGTGGCAATCAGTGATGCCAATCATTCGGTAGCATTTGTGCTCGCTTTGCTGGGATGAACTGTCGCATGAAAACTCCAACAAGCGCCGCATGTGCAGCCGTTTCGCAGGTTGGCGGCATGAAAACCTGATGCTCCTTCGCTGCATTCCTGGCGCTAGGGTTCTGGGTCAGCTTTCGGTGCATGATGCTGGGGGTCGCTAGCCACAATCAATATTATGCATTCGCAGGATTTCGGATGTATTTGCAGCAAAGGAGACTTGAGACAGAACAACCGAACAAGGCGTGATGCGTTTCATCTCGAAAAGAAATCCCAGGCATTTATTCTTCAGAGCTTTGCGCGGCTTCGTGAAGAAGGGTGGCATCGTTAAGGTTGGGATAGGATGCCTTGCACGTATTTGTTCAGTTACAGTTGGTGCATATTCATCAGCGGCAGCGATACAATACGGTACAGTCAGCGCGGCGAAGAGATTTTTTATACGGTGTACCATACATGTTCCCACATACATTCACCACTTATATGTATATATATATATTACTCGTTACTCATATTAATATATAATCATATATATATATATATGTATATATATATATATATATAATTATATACATATGTATATATAATTATATATATATACGTATATATATAATTATATATATATGTATATATATATATATAATTATATATGTATATATATATATACATATGTATATATATATATGTATATATATATATATACATATGTATATATATATATATGTATATATATATATATGTGTGTGTGTGTCAGTCACACTTTAGGAATATCACAATGTTTCTTGTGCACTGCTCTTCGGTAATTACTTGCTTTGTAATTCCAAGGAAGCAGCGTTCCAAGGATGCCCAAATAGGTCTAAATAGGTTCTAGAGTGAAATTTGTGTTAGTCACGAGACTTAGTCCGGTCCTCAATTTTAATTCCCCCTTTTGGACCTGGAGGTGGCATCTAATGCATGTGCCACTGGCGTCCGCTTCTCTGACATTGTCATCGGAGCGTGCCTCGTTTTGGCACCATTGCCATTGTACATTGTGTGTGTGTGTTTTCTGTCTCGATGGACCCCGACAAAAGTTCTGCAGTTGTTTAGCATCAGGCGCTAGTTCTTTCCTTTGACTGACCGAACAGTGCAGCATTTGAACTCTGGCAATAAAGGCAGAAGAGCGAGTTTGTTCACATAGAGACCTTCCCGTTCCTGGAATGGCAGCCACTAGTTCGCAAGCTTTACATTATTTTACATATATATATATATATAATTATATATATATACTCAAAATACATATACATATATATAATATACATGTATATTGGGCCGTTTCTGTTCCGAATTGCCTGAAAATCTGGAAAAGAAGCCTGAAACTGGCTAAGTCACCCAAAAGATCCCAAAAGCATTTTGGACAAATCGAGTTGCACTTCCCGCATATTTCTCAATGATTGTCCAGTACTTGTAGTTGTGGCATTTCGAAGCCGTTCAAAGACGTTCAATGCGCATTTCATTTGTTCCAATAGCTACAATGTTGTAATCACATCTGCCAGCAGTAGTGGCTTTTGGCTGTGGCAATTCAACGCCAGACTGTTTACATTTTACCGACTGTGTACTGTGTACATCTTTCTGGGATTCGACGAAACCCCTGGGGTCTCTGTTTACTGTGATTGATTTCTTGTGCCTGTTGCCAAGGCTCAGAAATTACGGACGATCATATGGTGATCGCCGCGACAGAAAGAGGCTGAGCATTGCTGAACTTGATATTTGCCACTTTGCACAGTTTTCCCATCAATTTGCATTTATATATCAATCTGGCCCTGTTTGTCACATTTACTGCTGCCCCATAGGCTATGTGCACATGGTTGACCTAGCCTGAAACACCCTGAAACACCTCACGTGTGTCTTGTGCCTGGAGGCGGCCTGAGGATGGTGAGATCTATCGGTCTCAGAAAGCGCACAGTGATATGGTGTATTGTTCGTTGGTTGCATTTTTGGAACGCAGATTGAGTCATGGCTTCTTTTTCAAGCAAGCGCAGCATAGCATAATTGAGTTGAATTTGAGGTTTTCGGTACGAGACCCTTGGCCAATGGATTGGAAGCGTTTTCTGTGGCCACAACTGGTTTCATGCGTATAGAGGACAGTTTCTAAGACTTATGGCATGGTATTTGAGCTTGAGCAGTTTGCTAAAAATGGCCCATGATTTTTGAAAGCGTTGTGCATGCCAAAACAAACCTGACAGATCTGAGATTTGCATAATTTTGTACCGTATCTATTTCGGCATGTTTGGGCGTCTTTATGCACCTTCTATGGAACTTGTCTGAACTTGTCCAAGGCCCTCTGGTGACATGGTGTCGAAAGCGACGATCCGCTACCCACCTTCCAAAGATCAGCTGATTGGAGCTCGAGAAGGTCGTTTGCAGCGAATGTCAAGAGCCTTGGCTGCACAGAAAAGAAACGCTTACACAAGAAAAATATAGAAAAATGCTATGAAATTGTATCTAATTTAATTTCAGACATGCAGACAATGCCATGATGAGTCATTCTTGATGGAGTACCTGATATTCAATATTTGAAATTACTGTACTGTAGAAAATTGATCGTGCATATCCGTGAAAGATAGTGAACAATTGCTGCAACAGCTGTGAGCATCTCTGTTTCGATCGCTTGCACTTGCACTTGGTGGAAATTTGCTTGAGGATTTGTTGCTGAAGAACCAAGCATAGAATGTGTTGTAGTGTGTTGTAAATTGTTGTAAATAGATGGCTCCCATGCTGGTCGAGAAGCAACCGCAAGATATTGCAAGTTTGCAATGCTGGATGCTACTAGTTACTAGTGCCCTAGTCGGGATTGGGAAGGGGAATCCAGAATACCGGATCGTTTTTGGAACTGCAAGAACACATGATTTTATGACCTGGCAATCTCAAATGACACTAATGCAATGCCTCGCAATGCAGCAGTTCCGTAGCACAAGTCCGCTGACTGAGAGCCTGCCGGCCCGGGCAAGGCCATGATCGCGAGCGACGCGTGCAGGCTGAATTTCCGGTGTTTCTGAGATATTTGCTGATTTTCAAGATGATTTCAAGTTGATCTATTCATGAAATTGCTTCACTGGCGTTCCACCTGAACGTGAACGCAGGAAATCTATGAGATCTTCCTTACCTATGTTCAGGGTGTCCACGTTGGATGAGAAACTGTGTTTCTGCTCATCACGCGGTTCATTGGTTTGCAGATGCTTGCAAGCCTTTCCTTTTGGGGAGATATGCTGAAGGGCGCCGAAAGTTATCTAAGCAGAGGCCCCTAGGTTCAAAACCTGGGAGTTGCTGTCCGCTGCATGGATATCCTTTCTGCAAGCTGCTTGCATCAGATTCTGATAGAGTCGGAAGCGAGGAGCTTTATTATGTCAATCTTTCGTGTTCGCCAGACCAATTTGGACAGAGCGAAGCAAATTGCAAATGCGCTGCACAAGTAAGAAGCTGTCAGGGATGCTTCAAGATCTGACAGTCGTGGTGAGTTGGGCGCCGTGCAGCCATGCAACCGCCAGTCATGAGCCATCAGCTTTCAATAGCTTTCAATAGCTTTCACATATCTTCGCATGTTTCATAATTGCTCTGGTTTCGTTTGAAGATTGGATCGCAGTTCATATAGGAACCGTAGGAACCCCATCAGTTTTCAGCTCGATGGTTGTGTCGTTTCCTCTGAGGCGAGGTCGGCAGTACCGTGGCGCAGGCGATGTTTTCCTTATTAGAATACTGTAACATACATTGAAAGATGTTATATTTATATATACTATTCTATACTATTCTGTATTTCTCAAATTCTTGGTTGAACAGGGGCAGTCACACATATTTCTTGACATTAATTATGATTAATTATGACATATCTAAAATTATGTAAAAGTATACGTTATGATATGGAGCGATTCACAGATTTCACAGAAAGTCTTGAAATCGTGTCACTTCTTGCATGATTTGTCGCAAGCCTGGCATTGGGAAGCCAGTTTCTGGCTGTGGACCAAGGGCGACCACAGAGCAACGGCGTGGAAGCACAAGGCGAAACATCCTGACACATCCTGAAACAACAGATCCGAACAGCAGACATCACCCGACTTTGTTCGGATTTCATCGGTAAGGGGAAATCGAAGTTTTTTTGATAAGAAAAACTACTATATAACCTATATATGCATGTTGGATCATTGTGGAGCTGGCGGAATGATCAAATTTAGATGTCTCTACACAAACAAGTTCAGGTTTCGGTTCCTCAACTGTGAGAGGCTAAGTTGCATTGCGGTTCCTTCTCAAAGTTTGAGAAGTGATGTCACTATATTTGATTATTACAGATTACAATATACATACTTGCACTTTGCACATCTTTGCACTGACAATGCGTTAGTGACCGTTAGTGACATTGAGGCGCGGAAAATTGCAAGCCGAGTACTGAGATTTTCTCGAGAAATGTGGGTTGGTGAGAGTGGTCAAAGTATGCCTAGGTCATATAGATTTGTTGCATGCACTTATGCATGGTATATAACCCTTTGGTGAATGCTACAGGTAATGAATTCAATAATATTCAATATTCAATATGAACTCCTCCAACTAAGGTCCTCGGAGTTTGTCTCCAAGCGCATCAGTTCAAAGCACCAAGCCTTCGCAACAGCCTCAGGAAGCTCCCAATCACATCCAATCCGAACATCTCCCAAAACTTACAGCCAAAAAATGGCAGAAACACACAGCTGCGTCATCTGTCAACCAAATGGCATGCGATGGCATGGTTGTGAGTCGCATTCATCCGTATAATGACTTCTGGAAAAAGAACGGGTCATGAAAGGTCATGCAATGTTGAGGTGGCGAGTCAGGTAGCCAAGAACAGTACGAGTATTGTGTTTGCAAGTTCCAATGAGCAACCATGACAACATGTGGCAGCCATGACAGGTCCACTTGGAATAGTGGAACGCCAGGGGACGTAGGGTCCTGGCCTCAAGGTCAGACGAGTTTGGAGTTGCGCTGCACGCATTTGATGTGTGATGCTCGCTGCATGATGCTACTGCCAACCATACAATATATCGAAGTGCTTGCCTCATCCTGCTAAGTCTGCTCCCAACCTGCTCACCTGTTGTGGTTTCATTTGTTTTGGCGTGCTCAAGCTTTGCAAAGGCCAACTATATAATTGTATTATGAGAGCGGCGGATTCGCAAAGCTCGCACTAATCTAGACTCAGACTCAGACTAACCAAAAACTGAAAACTATGGGTGTTAGATGGTGTTAGTACAACTCGTACCAGACATCATTGCATAATTCTGATGTTTGCAACAGTGTGATACAGGGTTTCACATGTTCTTTCCCATGGCTGAGAGAAAGTTAGCTTTCAATTGGCTTGCTGTTGCTCGTACCAGGTCGCTTCCAAGCCTTTGGATTTTGTTCGGTAGGACTTCAGGTGAAGGGATATGAAGGATTGTCAAATTGTTTGTTCATGCTTGTTCCATGTCTTTGCAGCATTCGTGAGCCCGTTGCTCCTAGCACAAAGACCCTCGAAGACCATCAGCTTCATTCCTTCCCACTCTGAGTTTTGAAATGTTTGAAGAGCGAGTAATTCATCAATATTATATGAATTACTATGAATTACTGTAAGTACTGCAAGTACTGGCTGCCGGTGCAACCATGGGTGTCTGTTCTTGTGGTTGAGGCCAGGGACCTACAATGCCGACAAGCTCTCCTTGGCACGTGCAGCAGGAGCACGGCCCAGACCTCAAAAATTCTGAAAGTCTGAACACGAATCACATGAGTCAGTGATTTGTACCAGTGATGAATAACGATGATATAATGATTTATATTGTAATTAGATATATATACATACATATATATATATATATATATTTGAATAAAATTTCCTGCTCCAACGCTAAGATGCAGATGATGCCACAGGTACAATGAAACCACTCACGCATTATTGCTAAAGCAATCGCTCTTTCACTGGTCAGCTGAAATTAGTTGACACACAGCTGCTGACCCATTTGCCTTAATGTCAGCTATCAAGCCATAAGGTTCGGTGCATCTCATCGCTTCTCTCCACCAGAAAGGCACGTGGCTCAAAAACCTAAGTTCCATGATGTTCCATGCATCAGATATTTCTCAGAAGTTTTGAAGATGTATGAAATGTATGAAGAGCTCTTCCATGGTTTTCCTACGTATTGATACGTGTTGCTTATCGTCACTTAAAGTGCAGCTCACCAACTGCGAGTCGAGTTGCCATGAAGGACAGGCGCTCCGGGCCCTGGATCGTGTCCTTCTCAGAGGGAATATGGTACCCATCATGTGGTGAGATGATGCTTTATGCTCTGCTTTACTAAGTCATTGAATTTTACTGGACTTGGGGCGGTACTGTTGAGAGATGTTCAGAGCTCATGACTTGCAAGATCTCACGAGTCCTTTTTTACGACCTGAATTGGTACTTAAACTTGGCAACGATATTCTTGGAATCTTGGGGTGCAAGTTCCACAAAAAGTTCAAACATGTTCCTCAAATCGAGATCTCAGCCCCTGTGATCCCAATCAAGAGTGACCTTTTTGGATTTTTGTTCTCGTTTGCGGATTGTTGCGCTCGTTTCGCACTTAAAATACAATGATTTACTGATTATCTATTGATTTACTGTGTTCCGTTGGCCAGCCTGCACAGCTCTTTCAAACTGCTCGAATTTCATTTCCCCACTCGGATTTGGAATCTAGGTACCAAATTAGACCAAACCCGGAAAAAAATCGAAACAGTGGAATTATCCAACCAGGAGAGGAGTCGTACATTTGAGTAACAATCGAAGGTTCAGGCAGTTTATTGTACGTCGTATAATGTCTGCATATGTGCATTCTTGCGATGTCCTTCATGACGATTACCAAGTAGACTGCTTGCAAGTGGTCACTTTGGATCACTTGTTGCCAGCAAGGTATGAGAACACAAAGAAGAGTACTGGCACTCAGCTGGTGTTTTCGGATTGCAGCGCTGGCGTATTTCCAGGTTTCAGTGCTCCATATTTTCCATCATGTTGTTCGATATTGTTCAGCTCAGACTGCCAAACGGTATGCTATCATAAGAAACGTATCTCTCAGAGTCTTCAATTCGAGACAAACACGAAGCCAAAGAATTGTTCTGGCGACCCATCATCATGTGCACAAGAGCAATCAAGAGCACAGAGTTGTGTGCCATTGGCGCATTCCTACAGCCTTTGGTTGGAGCCATTGTTAGAACGACTCACTGTCATTGAATCATACATTGTTCATACATTCTTTTGCCGCATTGGTAGAACTTTATATATACTCTTAATATCATATCATCATATCTGTAAATGAATCTTGATGATCTTGATGGTTTGTAGATTTGTAACGTCTGAGAGGTGATAATCCTAGAACCTTATCATGCTTGCATGCCATGCTCATTGATATTTGCGGGTGTGATGTTCGAGCCAATCTTCCACTCGTTTGCGGACCGGAAGGCCTTACGAAGGGTCACCAGTTCGGGAACAGCGTAGTTTCAAGGCCAGATAGCCGAGGCTTGTTGTTGTTTGGAACAGAGAAGCATGGTTTCAATGATGTCCTTTCTTGCCTTTTTTCTGTATATGTTTGTACAATTAACTGCTCAACCAACCAGTAGAAGGTGATGACAGAAGATGACAAAAAGTCTCGGGACAGCGCTGAAAGGGATTTCCAGAAACGACGCAGCTTGACTCTCTTCATTTTGTTCGCATGAACTTGGACAAGCTTTAGACCAAATCAGCTATAGACCTCTCAAGTCAAGATAGTCAAGATAGTCAAGATAGTCAAGCAGGCAGCAAGTATTCAGCCGGGCTGTGCCGCTGCAATCATCAATACTCCAGGAACAGCATCGTCGATGCCAGCTCCACTAAACCAGGCCTGGATCATGTTTTGGCCAGAAGGGAAATAAAGATACTGTATATAGATAGTATATAGCTAAAGTGTGATAGTCTATGACACTATGATAGTCTTAGTTCCAACATGACAAAAATATACAACAAGACAATAAACGATGATGAATGATGATGCATGTATGAAATTAATGAACATGTGCGTAGCACTGAGCGTGACGAGACTAGCCAATAGATGGTGAGTCGGCGGAGTTGTTCCCAAACGTCAAGTGACGTCAAGTGCCTTGCCCGTTTGTCGGCAAGGTGCGACAACTCCAGGCCCAGCTTACTATGACGCAGTTGCTGCAACAAGGAGCACGAAAAAGCGTATGCCTGCAGGAGCCCCAGGATTCCATAGGATTCCTGGATTTTCCATGTAGGAACCGATAGGACCCGCTTTGGGGAAAGTTCCTAAATGTTCCTAACATCTAGAGAAGTGCCTTCAGAAGTGCTGTTTTCTATTCTTTTCTTGCCGTAGGGCATTGTAGCCGTTTGGTTGGGCACTGTCGATGCTGCCTCCTGAAAACCACTAGAAACGCCGTCTTGCCCAAAAGAGGTGGTTCTTGTTGGTGGCGGCACGATGCCCAACCTGAATCAAGTGAGAATCAGCCTACTCGTAGATACCTGATGTGATAGTCAGTGTATGTATCGCGCACTTGGTTTCTGTCTGAAGAGAGTGTGTGCCTTTCAGAACTCTCATGATTGCCAGAAGTTACTGTATAACTTATAATCCATGATGTTGCGTTGTTATTGCAATTGGTTGCGGGCAGCAATGTGAAAACAGATGAAAGACATCTTGGTGGTGAATCGGGACCTACCAGCCAGAAACGGTTGATGCATAAGAAGTGTTTCCAACAGGAAATTGTCAAAATCTAGAGAGAGAGAGAGAGAGAGGGAGAGAGCGCGCCTTGGTCTGATTTAATTGATCTGACCACAACGTTTCGCAGAATCAAACTGAGATCCTCTCACTTGACCCAACCACTTGTAGATTACAAAATGCACAGCATCATCTAGCATCATCTAGCATCACTAGCCACCAGCCCTTTTTGGGCCATCTACACACACTTTGGTACAGCACATTCTTTGTCATGAATCATGCCCCCCAGGTAGCAATTTAACCCCTCCCCAACCCAATTCAACCCCATTCCAGGGAATCATGGGAAGCTGCAACGCCTCCCCATGATTGGCACCTATCCCAACCCCTTCCAACCCAACACGGATAATCATGTGAGACGCCCCAGCCCCTTCGAACCACAGTGCGGTGAATCATAGGGAGGTCCAATCCTCATGATTCAATTTCATGCGGAATTCGTTTTTCTTGGGGCAGCCCTAGTTTCTCAAACGATATCAAATGTTCATGTGGCCGAAATTTGCAGGGATGGAACAATTCAACACGCGTGTGTTATTACTTTTTGATGAGAAAGGCGGAGCTCGAAAATCATGCGAGATTTTCGGAAATTTATGGGTCTGACATACGTTGCATATTGTTGCATTATTTTGCCCAATTTGTTGGCGGAGCTATAGATGGCACAGGTCAAGAACTCGGGTTCTCATGCGCCATATGTTTTTGCTCCCGAGTACCCTTGCCCGCCCTTGGCTATTGTCAGTAATCATCCTCCTGTCCTCAATCTCAACTCAAGCCAAGCCACAAACCTCGTGTCTCATGCCTTCGCATTCCTCGTGACCCTCATCTCTCCACAGCAGCTCAAAGACATTCAAAGATCCAGGCGTCAGTCAAAGAGTGTCAACGGGCATCAATGCGCTGTGTTTGATGAATCCTGGCGTTAGTGTGCTTGTCACTTTGTCACTCTGTCATATTTTATTATTCTGCGTGCTGCTGTTTGTGGCAAGATTCGCTAAGCCGCTAAGGGCTTCTCCATGCCCGGACGAGGGAAAGATACCAGAGAGACCTCTCCTGGGTTTGGCTCTCAAGACAAACACAGGATTTATGAAGTGTTAACATGTGTTAACAGTGCCAAGGGTGATGCTCAAAAGGGGCGGGTTTATTTACATCATTTCACATCATTTTTTCAATATCGCAACGGGCTATCCAACATGCGCCACATTGAAGTCGGCGTAATAGTAAAGTATTGCACAATAGCCAGTCTGACACAGAGTTGAAGCGTGGTTTGGCCAATGCGGAGCAGTCAAGGTTTTGAAGCACTCAGATACACCAGCAGTGCCAAGGCCTGCAGACTACGGCGGCCACTACACCCTGTTATATGGCTGCAAATTGAAGTGCACTTGGGCCAGTCCCATGGCGAGGACAAAATATAGTTATAGAATGTTATAGGGACGCGCAGCTTTGTGTCATCTGTTTTTTGCTCCTTCGAGGTTCACATGAGACCCATGAAGATCATGAAGGCCAAAGGCACGATGCGGAGATTGTATGATCAAGATCCACAGTCAAACGTGTTTCAACGTATGCGGCATTGCAATGATCAGTATTTCAGCATTTGCCTCTCTGAATTGCCTGCTCTTGCGAAGCGTTGAAACTCCACACACAGCGAGCACCAACTATGCTGTTTAGAGGTCAACGTTTGCTCAAGAGTTCCGCTTCAAGCCATTCACGCATTACAGCTGATCTTGCAGATTAATGAATAGCAAACAGCACATGGGAGGTGGGATATGTGCGCTTCAAAAAAATGGATCTACCAAATGGCAGTTTGCTGTGGGCAGTGTGTTATTTTGATTAGAAAGTTGCACTGCCCAGAGTCGGCGCAAAGGTGCTAATCTTGGCTGTAAATTCCAGGTCAGTGTCGATACGATTAAACTTCGCTTCAGCAACTACGGCTCAGCAACTACGGCTCAGCAACCACGGCTCAGCAACTAAGATTCAGCAACCACGGCTCAGCAACCACGGCTCAGCAACCAAAATAGCTTCTCGCTTCAGCAACTACGCTTCGGCAACTACGCTTCAGCAACCAAAATCTACTCTCGCTTCAGAAACCAAAAATCAGCAACCAAAAACCACCCTCTCTGGCAAGTACATGCACAGTCTCATCNGCAACTACGCTTCAGCAACCAAAATCTACTCTCGCTTCAGAAACCAAAAATCAGCAACCAAAAACCACCCTCTCTGGCAAGTACATGCACAGTCTCATCTTACACGTCATATCAAAATCCCACCCCCTCTGGCAAGTACATGCACAGTCTCATCTTACACGTCATA
>BGPT01002283.1:30724-71309 GCA_003297045.1 Symbiodinium sp. clade C Y103 | reverse complement strand
ACATGCACAGTCTCATCTTACACGTCATATCAAAATCCCACCCCCTCTGGCAAGTACATGCACAGTCTCACCTTACACGTCATATCAAAATCCCACCCCCTCTGGCAAGTACTGTACATTCACAGTCTCATATTACACGTCATATCAAAATCCCACCCCCTCTGGCAAGTACATGCACAGTCTCATCTTACACGTCATATCTAAATCCCACCCCCTCTGGCAAGTACATGCACAGTCTCATCTTACGCGTCATATCAAAATCCCACCCCCTCTGGCAAGTACATGCACAGTCTCATCTTACACGTCATATCAAAATCCCACCCCCTCTGGCAAGTACATGCACAGTCTCATCTTACACGTCATATCAAAATCCCACCCCCTCTGGCAAGTACATGCACAGTCTCATCTTACACGTCCTATCAAAATCCCACCCCCTCTGGCAAGTACATGCACAGTCTCACCTTACACGTCATATCAAAATCCCACCCCCTCTGGCAAGTACATGCACAATCTCACCTTACGAAGGTTTACGGATCTTGGTTTACGAAGCATAGTTTACAAGGCATAGTTTTTGAGGCATGGTGTGCGAATCATGGAGTACGTTCCATAGTTTACGAAGCATGGTTTACGAAGCATAGTTTACGAGTCATAGTTTACGAAGCATAGTTTACGAGCCATGGTTTACCGAAGCAGAAGTCAACCGTGTGGATACTGGCAATGAGAAAATGTTAGCCCTTTTGTTTATTTGGAATGCAGCTTTTGCACAGCATTGCATCATACAATTTCATGCAGCCAAGAGATGCTGCATTCTCCGGAAAGAACAGTGGTTTTTGAAAGGTGACAGTTGAAAAACCGAACTCAACCAAAAGAGCACAAAAGAACATGTTGGGTAGATGTGTGCAGAACCGATGAGCATCGATTAACTATATTATACTATGCTATGCTATATTATACAGTACTATACTTACTTAGTGCATCTTAGTGCCATTTACTCCAAGATTTGATCTCTCGGATATTCTGCTGCCATGGGATCTGCCGTGTCCAGCATTGTACCCCTGGTTGAGCAGAGCACAGTCACAACGTGGGATGGCACTGAGCTTCCAAGCAAGCGCCTGCTTGTCAGCCAGGTGATTTGTCAGCCAGCCTTACATGTTACAATCATCATTGCAATCATCATTGCAATATATTTCAATCATCATTGTAGCCTCATCAATGCATTTCGAGATGCCCCACCGTCTTGCGAGGAGACTTTCCAGTCAGAATCAGCAAGTCTGCTCGTTTTCTTGCATGGCCTGGGCGAAAGGAGACTGCCATTCCCACGCGTCATTCTACAGGGGTCATCAATGGTCATCACATCTCATCACATCAGTATGCAGCGTGTCCGCTTGTGTCAGTTGAAGTTCAATGGATCAGCCAATTGTGCCCCCCATCTGAGCAGAGAAGAAGAAGTTGGTGGGACCCCCTCTCTCGCAGGATGAGTGACTACGATGATACGGCTACGTCGGTGAACTTGCAGAACGCAGCTTGCAAGTGAATTAATTGGAGGATGATGATCTGTAATGATCTGTATATATGTATAGAATCTGTACATATATGATAAAATGTATATATATATATATGTATGTATGTATTGTCGCACCAGCACCAGATTCGCAATTGCTTAACTCTGCCGCATAAGGACGCGCTTTGTGTCAAATTCACGATGGTAAATTGATGGTCAAGATTTGTTCAAGCAGGTAGAGGTTGAAGGAAGAGCGATGGAGCCCATGAATCTATGCATTGAAGGTTGTGGAGAGCATACTGCAAATATGTACAATACCACAAGCGGTTTCACTGTATGTTATGTTTGATAGGGCCAATGCTTGAGCTCTCTCAACCGATTCGTCTACCAAGCCGGTTCGTGCTTCAAGTCTTGTACTGCAGCCCACTTTTGAACTGCAAAGTGCACACGAAGATGATGCAACACCTGGAAAAAGTGCGGGACAAGTGATAAACGTGATAGCAAGGGGTTCATACCAAAAGAAAGTTCATTCATAGACGGTAAAACTTTCAAAATCTATATAAATGTGTCAAAAGAAACTTATTTTTTTGGTACTGTCATGACTGTCCTCATGTGTCCTCTAGAGTCTGTAACATGTGTTTCTCCTGATTCCACGCCAAGGTTCTGGGCAAGGGATCCCTGCCGCCAGCGAATATTCCAAGCATCATCCTCTTTGATGGACGCGGCCATGGAAACAGCTCTGGCTGGGAAGGTAAAGGACCTGAACAATTTCATTGGAAATACTTGGGTCTTGACATGCTGCAAGTGGCAGCAGCCTACAGGCCATGTTTGTCACAGCCCTTGGAACCGAACTATATCTTCGGTGGTTGCAGCATGGGTGCGGCGGCAGCTGTGCCTCGTCAGTACATCAAGAGGATTCAATACACACCGCTGAAAGAAATCGCAAGCGTTTTTGCCTTGTCCTTGCACCAGCAGTATGATATGATATGATCAATGATTTAATTAATGATATCATATGATATCATAAAAGTATTGATATCGTTTATATATTGGATTTGATTGGTACTCGCAAGTCAGTTAAAAGATATGTTTTGATGCTCTGATTGTGTTTGTTTTCTCCGTGTTTCTATATTTTTTCTCATGTTTGTCGTATTTTTTGTTGTTTTTATCCTTGTTTTTTCTCAGGTTTGGGCTGCTGTGATGTACCCACGCCGCGTGGCTGGCCTTGTGCTTTTCATGGTTCCCACCATGTGGGCAACGCGTCAAGCGCGGCGCGGAGCGCTCGAAGCCAAGGCAGACGCTCTCCGTGCGTCGGAACCAAATCGAGCTGAAGTCATGACAGGAGCTGCACGAGCCGATTTTCCGCCCAGGGAAGACCTGGAAAGGTTGGCTGCAACTGGCATCCCAGCTTCCTGATTTTGAAATACTTTGAATATCTTTGAATCAGATATGATATTTATATATATATAAATAGTAATATATATAGTTTTATCATGTTTTATTATGTTTAGTTTAATTGTTTAATCATGTAGTTTCACTTATATCTCTTATCATGTTTCGTTTGACCCCGGCCACAACTACTTTCAGGTGCAGTATTTTCAGGTGTGTTCTTCATACATCTTTTTCAGCACAAAGTCAAGTGTCTGAATTCCAGGAACAATCATGATCAAATGGAGAAGTTGTTATGCTGTTACTTGTATTGTTTTGTATTCATGTATTGGAATGACCTTTTCTGAGTGTGAACTGTGACTGCCCATCCAACCTATAGATGGACTGGTGCAAACGCACACCCACCAGGTCTGTGGTGGCATGGCTAGTGAGTGATGAGACTGCTGTAAGTTTTTATCTGACGTTGATATGCATTATATGATACAATCAATATATTATATTCATTTATATTGCATCATAATATATTATACTAAATTATTGTGTGTATATGTGTATATATATATATATTATATTTGCAAATATTTATGACATAACTTTTGCCAGTCAAAACCTGTTCCGAACAGAGGTTCTTATTGTCACTGCTCGGGACGACCCGATTCACCCCGCGAGTTCTGCGGAGACACTGGGCGAAATCTTCGGATCCAGCGCACGAGTTGTCACTGACTGCAAGGCCAGATATGAGTCATGTGAGTGCAGAAGAAAGGAAAACAGGAAACTGGATAAACTGGCAAGATCGGAAATGGTGAAACAAGTAGAGCTTGATGGCCTAAATTTTCACGGTGAATCTTGAGGAGTTTAGGTAGGAGAACTCAGCTTTCGGCTTGATGGCAAACGCGCGCAGGCATCCGAGGTTGGTGCAATATTCAGCACTGAATTGTTGAGTTGGCTTGAGCAATTGCCCCCAGCTTTGGCGTAGATGACATGATTTTCTGGGTGAGCTGCCGTATATGTGCTCCAGCAGGGGAGGAATGATCTCAAAAGCGCAAGCTTCAGCGGAGCCAACACATCCAAATATGATTTTATCATTTGCAGCGCTCAGATTCTAAGCAGTTGTCGGAATGATTGTGATCTAATGTCCAGGCGGGCCAAAACTAGATGTGCATAGATGTGCGGCGTAAAAGTGCTGGAGGGATTCGCTGGGTGATGCTGGATCCCCTGTGTTGCGCTTCGATTAGATGCATAACAGCCGACAAATTTCCACAGCGGTGCCAAGCATTGCTGCCTCTCTTGTAGCATCTTGTAGCTTTTTCATTGGAAGAGAGCTGTGTATATCTTTTGTATTAAAATAGTTTGCATTGTGGCAGTGGGACAAGCTGGAAGAGCTTTCCCTCGATGGCACTTTCACTTCTGCGGAACTCCCATTGCAAGGAATCTTTGCAATCGCCACGTGGTGCAGCGACTCTGCGCACTGAAATGTTCACTATGCTCATTGGTGCCCACTGGCTGGTTCCAAAAAGCTGAAATACAAGATCAAGATATAGATCAAGCAAAATTGGACGCACTGGACCGACCGGACCCTTTCCTACTTTGCATTGCTCCAGCCAGAGATTTCTGGAGTAAAACTGTACTGGTTGATGAACTTCAGTTGTTCCGGCCTCTGCATGGTGTGCACATGGGTAGATTCCTTTCGATTCTTTAACGAGATCTCCACTGGTTCCGAGCATGTTCCGCATGACAACTTGTAGTGAGAGCGAGCCATAATCAGTGATGGTGCACTTTTGATCACGGAACTGTATGTCTATGAAGATGAATTATCCATATACATATATATTTCATCTATGTCTATGTCTATGTCTATATCTGTATCTATCTATCTACTGTATCTATCTATCTATCCATCCATCATCATCCATCCATCTATCTATCTGTCTATCCATCCATCCATCGATCTATCTATCTATCTATCTGTCTATCCATCCATCCATCGATCTATCTATCTATCTATCTATCTATCTATCTATCTATCTATCTATCTATCTATCTATCTGTATATCTATCAATCTATCAATCTATCAATCTATCTATCTATCTATCTATCTATCTATCTATCTATCTATCTATCTATATATCTATATTTAATGTCGAGATGTTGTTTACTGTGTTTTGCCCATCCCTGCTGGAAAACAAAAAAGGATGACCTGGTCAATGTCCATTGACCCCACACCTATTGTGTTCTCATGAGCCCGGAGCCCTCCAAGGGGGATTTAGGCAGATACGATGTGAAATGTTTGTGATACAATCTCATCAGCCTTTGAGCTGCTGGATTTTGCCGGAGGTCGCTTTGTACTTGCACACCTGATGCCAGCGCAAGGCACTGACACGGCATCAGTTCCCAACAGGGAAGCCAATGTGGCACACCGTTGCAAAGGTCACAGGTAGTGAGTCGATGGGGAGAGTCCAACGATTCAGGCTCTCAGAAGCATAGACTTTATGAGCAGTCTTGTGATTTATCGACTGCTCATTCAAAGTGATTCATAAGATTTAAATAGATTTAATAAGCCTAATCAACAAGCCTTTGAGATCTTCTGGGAGGCCAAAAGGCATGCCGATTCAAGCGTTGTCCTTAATCATTTGTTGCTCCGCATAGCTGCATTGTGATTCAATAGCTGATTGCAGTGACTGCACCACAAATGCTGGTGTCGCTTCATGGCGCAAGAGAGCCAATTTAGCCATGAAATTGGGCCAACGAAACGAATCTTTAGCTTGCTGCCTTTGGCTGAAGTGTTGCATCTACATTGTTGATATTGAGGGCCTATTGCGAAGCAAAATATTGACGTCCATTGACACAAGCTAAGGATGCAAGGCAGCTGACAGCACCAAGACTGTGCAGCGCATAAATTGCCAATGCCTACAGCGAATCTCCAAGCAAAAAGGTCAGAAGTCATTGAAACTCATCAACAAAATTAGCTCAAAGTCGCACTTATTCACTTGCAGACGTCCCTAGCTTTGGATGATCAGAAAATCTCAAGGCTAGGACAGGTTCTGCAAAAAGGACAACACAAAAGTCTTGTGACTCTTGGCATGCAAGCCTATCACCGCCCTATTTTCGCTCAAGCTGCTGGGCTTGATTGATTGGCCCTTTATCAAGTAAGGATGTTGTATGAAGTATATGAGTATATGTGTTTTTTTCTGGTGAGCATCGCGGTAACTTGAGAAGCAAACTCCGGTAAGCTCAGACCAATACTCTGAGGCAGGAAAATATCCAGAAGAACTACGATAATAACGTACCCCCGTAAACTGTGCACACCTAGAACTACGTGTTTACATCAATTCGAGGTTATTTCTGTGGTGAGAATAAGAAAGACAGCAAATGATTACTGCTGGTAGAGAGCGTGCGAGGAATTTGCTGAGTGCAGCATGTGAATGGGCGGAGCACTCGCTGAGAATGGCAGATGAGGTGCAGGGACCCAACCAAGAATTGTATAAAATTGAGAAGAGCACCCTGGCACTTGCATCATTTTATGGAACTGAGTTGCTCAATCTCTACAATCACACGCTCTCTCTCTCTCTCTTTCTTTTCTCCCTCAGCTCTGCGTTCTAGAGTCTAAAGCTGTGTGCGGGTGGTTGACTCTGCCAACTACAGGCTATCGTGAGCTTGGCCATGTGCTGGGCTCAGAAAAGGGAGCATGACAATGCATCGATCTTCAACGATATTGATTTGGATGAGCGCTGCAGCTCAAAATCTACAGTCCCGATCCATACTGTACCCCGGACCCACAGGCGATCCATACCCCTGATCCATACCCCCGATCCATACCCTCGATCCATACCCTTTTGAAGAGATTGAATTCATTCGAGACCATTTGTGTAACTCCTTCGTTCCATACATCCGGATCACCGCGTACCGATCCATACCCATTTTTTGAGCCATAGCCATATATACACATGCAGCATGCACACACACACACCCACACTGACACACACACACACACTGACACACACGCACTGACACACACACACACTGACACACACACACAAAAACATATATTACATCATATATTACATAATACATATATATACTTGCTGTATACATAATACATATACACGATGAAATACTGGAAAAGGTAATGGGGATTGTTTGAAAACAGTTTGTGTTTCCTTTGGCCGTCCTCAATTGCTGTTCTTTGGAGGTGTTCGGAAGCACTCATGAAGGCAAGGGCTAGCTAGCTGCTAGCTATGGCTGCGGCCATGACACGCAGTAAATTTTCCGTTAGTTTTGACAGCATATATGATTGACGCATTTGTAGGCCAGATGAACCTTACCGTTGCTTCAGTTGCTGCTGACCATCTTCAAGCGCTCATGCGTGCATTGTTTTGAGTTGTCGTTGGTGAGTAGCTTGTACATCTTGTACTGTATGTCCTCACACATGTGTTCACACCGATTTCCAGGGGATTCACGTTTTGTTCTTGCCTTGTCTTCAGCGGAGAGGTCGTGCCGCCTCGCTCGAGCTTTTCAGGCCAAGCACTTGAAGCGGCAGATGGCTGGAAAAGCATGTGCAACGTAAATGCTGAAATTGATGGAGTTACAATACCTGCAGCCTGAAATAGTCGCAAAGCATTTTAAAAGCAATGCAATTCGGCACATTTGTGTGCTGCTTTTACCTTCTATTCCTTGTCGTGAGTACCAAGATGTACCAAGTATAATGTTTGTTCCACAACGTGGATAGTTTGTTACATCAGGCAAACGACGCCCACGACCAGGAGGCTGGAGTTGAATAGGGGATTTGGCAGGCTTTCTTACGCACAGATGTGGGGAGTGGCTCGCACTGTTGGCAATGTTTCTCATGGTTAGGCTTCGCCAAGCTTCTCACTTTTCAGTCATTTTTGCTGTGGTCAACCAGGGGAACGTGCGGATTGACTCGCGCATTCTTGTATGTTGGCCGTACAGTGAGTTGGCAGAAGTTTCAACTATCAGGGGCTGTGTTTGAAAGCTCTTGCTCGGAGACAGGCTTTGTGATACTTTGTGGGGTCAAGATGTTTGTCAAGATGTCCAGGACCAGTCTTGGTTCCTGATTTCTCACGCACGTGGCCCAGGAGTGCGCAACACTGCGAAGACTTCATCATTGCGGACTCCGGATGAGGCATTTTTCTACACATATATAAATGATATATTTATAGTTATTTATATTGGGGATATGCTTTGCGCATGCTGTTGTGCTCAACACGGCCCCGAAATCAAAACACATTGTGATAGTGATGGCGATTCATAAACCCTTGTGAATCTCTCAAATGTTTAGCGCAGTTTGTCCCCCAATCAACTCCATCAATGATGTCGAGCTCTCTGAGTATGTTTGACCTTCTTTTTTGGCTCGCTGAAGAAGGACAGCATCAAAATCCGTTTGGCTACTGTACCTGTTCGCTGGCTGCACATCGCCGCTGTGACAAAGTCGGCGCCATGCAGCCATTTGGCCCTCAGACTTACGAACTTCACATGATCTAAAAAGCACCAGGCGACATAAAGCCTTGGCACTGAATCAATATGTGGCCCAAGAAAGAGAACAGCGTTGGTTTATAGACTTGATTCCAATTTGTTTCCCAGTGCGACTGGCACAAGCCAACTTGCATTCTGAGGAGTGATACAGTGCGGCACATCGCCGTACCCATGCAAACGAAAAAGCAGCATTGGTCATGTCGTGTTCTAATCATTTTCCTAAGAGAATCTTGAAGAAGTGATGTTGGTAGTGAAACATGTGAAACCACTGCTGTAGAGGTACTCGTATGACTATCATGACTATTACCATTAATACTGAGCAATAGTACAGCAATGGTTGTGACCTGGTGATCTTGCATTTGGATCACATCTTTAGAAGTTGGCACGCGCCGGGTAGCCCTCTTACGGCCTATGCCTGGCCTCTCGGAAGAGGATATTTTGGGACTGTGGCGCCTACGGTCTTTGCCACTCGCAAATGATCAGGGTCAGCCTTTTGATTTGATTTGCTATGATTTGCTTATTTTGCTTCGATTTCAAAAATTGATCATCTCAGCCATTCTTAGCCATTCTCAGCAAATGCAAGCGGTGTTTGATTCAGTGCTGCTTGGTAATTGGTCTGGAGAGAATGATCAGGAAAGACTGAAAGGGCCTTCTACATCCTTCTCCTCACTTGATGTCAGTAAAAGTCAGTTTGATTGAGTTGGCATGTCTCTTGGTTGAGGTCCTCTATGGTCCTCTCGTGCACGTACTTTTCTGATGCTTTTTCGATTTATTCTCCTTCATGCTATCTGCATTTTGACATCCGAGGCTTCATGAGCTCAAGAGCAGCCTATTCGAAGCTCTATCACGTGGAGAGAAGTGCGTGCTGAAATTAGTGGTGGGTTCTTCCGAAGTTTCAGCTATTGATGCTGCATGTTCATCGATTGTGCGGGCCTGTCATGAGCACCTGAAGATTTGCAAGCTTGAACAAGATGCCCGGCTTGCATGCTAACATGATGTTCCGTTGCAGTTTATAGGTGCAACTGAAGGTCGAGGTGTTTGTTTGGATTTGTTGTTGCTCTTGTTGCCGTTGTTTACTATTGTTGTCATTGTCGAGGTCTGTTGTTCGTCATTGTCGTCGGCGTCGGCGGCGTTGTCGCTGTGGTCATGGTCGTTGTCGTTGCTGCTGTTGTCGTTGCTGTTGTTGTCGTTGTCGTTGCTGTTTCTCTTGCTATTACTGCTGTTGTTTCTGTATGTTGCTGTTGTTGCTGTTGCTGATGTTGCTGCTGCTGCTGCTGTTGTTTGTTGTTGTTGTTGTTGTTGTTGTTGTTGTTGTTGTTGTTTTGTTGTTGTTGTTGTTGTTGTTGTTGTTGTTGTTGTTGTTGTTGTTGTTGTTGTTGTTTTGTTGTTTTGTTGTTTGTGTTGTTATTCTTGTTGTTGGTGTTGTTGGTGTTGTTGCTGCTGTTGTTTTTGTGGTTGTGCTTCTTCTTGTTCTTCCTGTCCTTGTGCTTTCTTTTCTTCTTCTTTTTGTTCTTCTTCTTGTTCTTCTTCTTGTTCTTCTTCTTCTTCTTCTGCCTTTGTTTCTTCTTCTTCGTCCTCTTGGTGTTATTGTTGTTGCTGCTGCTGTTGTTGCTGCTTTTGCTTTTGCTTCTGCTTATACCGTTTGTTGCTTCTGCCGCTGTCGCTATTCCTGTTGGAAGGCTATTTGTTTTTGGATCTTTTTGTGGGCCAGGTTTTGTTTTTGTTTTTTGGATTCCTGGTTCTTTACTTCTCTGCTTTTTCCGCTTTTTGCTTTTCCTGCCTCTCTGCTTCTCTGCTGTTCTTTCTGCTTCTTTGCTTTTTTGCTTTTCTTGCTTTTCTGCTTCTCTGCTTTTCCGCATTTTGTTTTTCCTGCTTCTCTGCTTTTCTGCTTCTTCGCTTTTCCGCGTTTCGCTTTTCCTGCTTCTCTGCTTTTCTGCTTGCCTGCTTTTTTGCCTTTCTACTTCTACTTTTTCTGCAGTCATGCGTTTTTGCTGCTGTACTTCTTCCTGCTCCTTTGCTTCCTTTTCTCACTGTCTCTTTGCTTTTCTTTTTCGTTTGCTTCATTCTCTCTTGTTTGTATCCTAAATGAAACCCAAGAGAAACCTTCAATAAATCTTAAATAAAACCTTAAATGAACCCCTAAAGAAACCCCAATACAACTCCAAAGAAACCCTACATGAAACCCTAGATGAACCCCAAATGAAACCCTAAAGGGCACCAAATGAAACCTTAAATGACACCCTAAATGAAATCCTAAAGGACACCCTAAAGATACCCCTAAATGATACCCTAAATGAAACCCTAATAACACCTTGAAGAAACCCTAAATGAAACCTTAAATGAAACCTAAATGATACTCTAAAAGAAACCCTGAACGAAACCCTCCATGAAAACCGATATGAACCCCTAAACGGCACCCTAAAGATACCCTAAATGAAACCCTAAACGGCACCCTAAAGATACCCTAAATGAAACCCTCAAGAAAACCTACCGCAAACCCTGTATGAAACCCTAAAAATACCCGAAATGAAACCCTAAAGGACGCTCTAAAGATACCCCAAATGAAACCCTAAATGACACCCTCAATAAAACCCGCAAGAAACCTTACATGAAACCCAATATGAAACCCTAAAAGACACCTTAAAAACCCTAAATGATCCTCTAAAAGAAACCCTAAATGAAACCCTCCATGAAAACCAATATGAAGCCCTATAACTTCAATGATAGATACCCTAAATGAAACCCTAAAGGACACCCTCAAGAAACCTTACATGAAACCCGATATGAACCCCTAAATGAAACCACAAAGATACCCTAAATGAAACCTTTCAGGAATCCTACATGAAACCTAAAAGTAAAACCCTATTCAAATAAAAACCTAAAGAAACCCTAAAGAAACCCAAATGAACGTTTGAAATTGCAAATAAGATGCAAAATGACAGGTTCAAATTCCAAACTGTTGCAAATACAAGGCAAATGGTACCAGAGCAGAAGCCAAAAAAAAAACAAAACCTGACCCCCAAAAAAATCCAACACCCTAGTTCCTGTTGGGGTGTTGCGATTGCAGTGGCGGTTGTGGTGGCGGTGGCAGCGGATACTTCTGTGGCCATGCGCATACCTGTAAAGAATTTGCACGCGCAGCTGAATTTCTGGGCGAGGATATGCTACTTGAGACATTATAACGCTGCAATACAATCTCCACAACATATCGCAAAATGATACAGTACTGTAACATTTTGAAAAAATAAATGCCTTAAATTTACGATAATCGGCTCTCAAAAAAAAGATGACCTTTAGTGACCTGTGCATTTTTCAGCATACGTCCAAATGCAGATACTCACACACTCGAGTCGAATAGTCATCCATATGCTATGAAAGGCTTTCTTCCAGGTGCATTTGGTTTTGATATGTCTCGAAGCAGAATGAAAATCATTGAATTATTGATAGAATCAATTACAGCAGTGTAAATTTCCCTGAAGGAAAATTATGGGAAATTTGTCAAATGATGTCAAATGATTGTAGGTGCATCGCAACCGAAGGCGACCGGATTTTCACTGGCATCGTGGAATTAGGGAAATGTCCTGCAGGGCCGATTTGAAGATTCGGAAATTCCAAAAGATAAAGTCCTTGCCGGTCCTTGCAGTGGTATCGTTTTGATCTTCCGGCGCACGACTAAGGAAGGGCTGAAAGATTTACCGATACATTTGTCACCAGTCATGCCTATGACAGCCGAACAATTCGATGGATCTGAACTGAAACTCTTCCTGAGCAAGCTTGGTTTAGGCAGGGACCCATTTCGTTGCTGTGCCACTTTCGTGTATCCATACGTGTGTTTATCGTGTGTTTTACCGAACAACACAATGCCACATATTCATACATATTCAAAATAGAAAGTGGGAAACTGTGTGAATCCTGGTGCTTCATTGTCACAGAGCTGAGCGGGTTGATAGCGGTGCCATTACCGCAAGGCTATGATGTACTTCTATTCTTGGATTCGATTGAGGAGGTACTGCGCTCAGTGCGCACCTGTCTGCCGAAAAAAAAAGCACGTTTTAGCACTTCTTCTGCCGTGGTGCGCACAGTGGCTTTGACTTTCATGATATTTCATGATGTTTACGGCTACTTGTACCTTGTGAAGCAGATTCAAATCCATGTGCGTCTATTTGTTCAAAACTGGTAGAAAAAGAAGACAATTAAAATAGACTGCGGCGAAAGGGGCAACCATAGCCTGTCACCTGCTAGTCACAGTGGTTTGTTGCTTGAGTTGGAAGGTGTCAAACAGGAACGGGCTACAATGAAATGGGAAATCCGGAAGTCTGTCAAGCAGGTAGTGGCCCCATCAGAGGTAAGGACACCATTCCTACTTTGCAACCTAAGAAAGACACTCCAAGGGGAGGGCGATCAGAAGCAAAATAGTTAGTGGAACAGCTCTGAGATAGAGAGAGAGAGATAGAGGGAGAGAAAAAAATCCTGGACATGTCTCCCATGATGCCAGCATGATGGCCGCCAGTAAGATATACTCAGGCAGCATCAAGGTTTGTCCTTCACGCTTGTCTTGTCATGAAGCAGTGGGGCATACTGGCAAACATGCTTTTGGTATCTTTTAGTTGTTCAACAACATCACGTATCATACCTAAGCGTCCTAGACTTTTTTGCACCACCCAAAGGGCGTTTTTTGGGGCTTCGCTGCATCAAAGCCAGCTTGGAGTGAAGCGTCGAAGCACTTTGTGAATGCATTGGAGTTTTTTATCGGTAGAAGCGGCAGAGGATACCTTTGTGGATTGCAGACGTGCCTGTGTCAATGTTTCGCAGAGATGAGTTTCGCCTGTTTCGTCCAAGGTTATGCACCTTTCAGCAGAAAGTCAGATGGACCCAGACTTTGCCGCCCGCATCGATCTCGTTCAGGCTGGGACGCATGACCATAGTCAAGCAAAGCTGCGGCAAGCGATGTGCAACATCCGCAGACCATGAAGATGACCTCAGACATGCAATCATCAAATCATGAAGACACAGAATATATTGAACAGTTGATGAGTTGATTGATTGAATCATTCGAATCATTGATGGGTTGTTTGTTTGTTTGTTTGTTTGATTGATTGATTTGATTGAATGATTGATGTGATGTGATGTGAGGTGATGTGAGGTGATTTGATTGATTGATTGATTGATTGATTGATTGATTGATTGATAATATTGATATATATATATATAATTATATATTGTCAATGTTTAAATGTTGATAATGTTGATTGATTGATTGGACACATGATACATCATGATACATCATTATAATAGATATTAATAAATAGCATGTATCTCTAATTAATATTGATCAATAGCTAGTTTGGACAGAACACACACACACACGATCACACACGCACATCTTTATTGATGTTTGGAATTCCGGCTTTTTGCTGAGGTTGCAGGCCCACCAGCAACAACGTTGTCCGCAACACCCACCGTAGCTTGACACATTTTGACACCAACCCAAGGGACAGTTTCCAACATTTCGTCCGAGAATTTTCTTAGTATGTGAACTCTCCTGTTACTTCCTGATTTTGGGCTGATCGCACGGCCAGGAAGAGATGACATAAAGGAGAGAGTTTCAGCTGATGTTCGTTGAGTTTCACTTAGGCGGGCTCTTGTGGCTTGCATGTGAGCTGGGCTGCATTTGAGCTGCTGGAAATGCTGGGCCTTTTGGTACCGTCAAGGCGCCTTCTGTTGCTGGACTTTGTATTGTGGCAACGAGATGTATTAATAATGTATTAACATGTTAAAGAATGTTGAAGAATTGGAAAGCAACTGGAAATGGTTACAGTAAACCTATGTGTAAACCTTTCAATGGGTAGGATCATTTAGCCGCGCACTTGCAATGCCTCACCCCCTACAATCATGTGCCAGAGTACCGACCCTTCGAAATTCATCGAGATTCCATGAAATTCCATATCAGAATATATCAGATGCTCTGTGATGGGCTTCAAGTTTTCCAGGGCACAATCAGCAGTGGAAAGAAGATGAAAGAAATCCAAGTTGATGGAACATAATGGAACCATTTGCCCGGATCCAGGCAGCCGACATGTGCAGCACAACACCATGTAAGTTTGAGGGCAACTCAACATAACTCAACCAAGAGATACCAAAAGTACATAAGCACATGCACGGAGCATTCGGTACATGCTTCTCTCTACGATTGGAGCGACTGTGCCAATGCTCAGTGGAAACAGTCCTGCTTAATTGCTGTGCAAACCGTGGCAAACAGATATAGACCGACCTGCGCAGTGAACCGGCATAGATCATCATAGATCAGGAAAGTGCCAATTTGTTTGTTGTTTTCACAAGAAGTCCTTCAAACGAGGCCGACTTCCCTCGTGATTGAGTTGACCTCCGACAGTTTCTGCGTTTCGTTGAATTATCGCTTTTTGTGTGTTTTATTGCCCACGTTTCTGATTTCCAATCGTTCTCATGTTGGTCCCTTTCTGTGGGCCTGGTGCGATATTTCTAGATTGGCGAATCTGTTGGGTGAATGCTGTGTGGTGTTCGATGGGAGGGCGTTTTGGCAGAGATGATAGAGGGAAGTGTGGGAGCTTGCTATTTGCAACAGAAAATGAAGGTAATCGGAAGCCAACGATGGTATACTATTTATATCTATCTATTGCATTGAATATTGCATTGAATATTGCAGTTATAACTATATATATATGTATGTGTGTGTGTGCAAATAGAATATTGCAATTGTAACTTATATATATACTTGCAGCTTCTGCTGCAACGTTGGTAGGCAATAGTTCTGCTTTGACAAGAATGGCAGAGCCCTGTCTTTCGCTGCTTCCCACCTCCTGAGCTTCCGTTTGCATAGCTTCCGTGAGCTTCCGCCATTTTCGTTTACGAACACCTTCTCCCTTCTTTGCCAAGCTTGCTTCTGCCAAGAGGTTTGCTCTTATCAGGATTATCAGGTCAGTCAGCACAATATTCAAATAATACTCAAAATATTTAAGATTTGCCAGCTTGCACCATGGGATCTGAGTTGGGAGTCCATGCCGTCTAAGTCTTCGTTTCAACGAGTGCTTTGCCTGGTAGACCTGAAAGCCGTTAGAAATTGATTCATTGTTTCTTCCAAATTGTGCAGGTGCAGGCTTGTTGGTCATTGCGTTTTAGGTTGTCAATTAATTCAGCAGCCTGTTTGCTATGATCCATTGATTGTAGAGGTTTGTATCCGAGAGATTCCAAGACTAGTGATGGGAATGCTTCCTCTGTAAGAACTGCTGCGCAATCATTGGCCTTCATGATGTGCAAGCATTCTCCTTCATACCATCTCACAACAATTTGGTTGACCTCTCTTGAGTTGTGTGAAAATGCATGAAGCAGGTGTGGGCCTGCACTTTTCCTTGGAACAATAGATGGGGCTGGTGGAGAGGACATGGCAATGAAGCAGGAGGGGCGCAGCACAGAAGCAGCACTTGGGTTCTCTACCACAAGCCGCCTTGATTGAAAATATCGTTGTGCGTTTGCGTTGGCCATGCTATGTACATCTATATGCTGTATATAGTTATATACAAGCATATATGATGTATACACACACGCACACACACACATAATTATATATATATATATGTATGCCGCTGACTGTACATGTTTGAGTAGATGATGCATTTGCTGCATTTGCATTTGCATTGTCATGTGGTGGACAGTTTGCGGTGGCGTTCTCAAAGTTGGAGGCCCTCAACCTCGCCGAGAAAGCCATGAGACGGCTCACTAATTCCTTGGACCCAGGATTGGAGGATCAGCTGTGGAATCGAACAGCTGCTTTCCAGCATTTAGTCATATGGTGTACTGGGGCGTGCTTAGAAGCAAATCATGACAACGGTTTCAACTATTGAAGTGTCAAATGTGTTGGAACATGTTGGAACATGATTGAAGTGAACTTCAGCATCCAAAAAGGAGGAGAGCAGAAGTGGCATGGCCACTGAGTCAAAGATGATTTTTGTCGCTTGGTGCGTTTGTGCGTGCATGCTCCTGTGTGGATGCATTTGTCATTGTGTATGTGTGTGTGTGTGTGTTTCCGGCGCGCCGGAACCAACGGGTGTGGTGACCTCGCCTGCTTCAGGATGGTGATCTCGTTTTTGCTATCGGGGCGATCCTGAAGGGAATGCCTACTGTAAGGCAACCGTGGTCACCACTCAAGTAGTGGGATTTTGTGGATTGCCTGATCTGCTCATCCAGGCATTTGCCATTCTGGGCTCCATTTTCAAAGCATTTTTATCACCAACCCGTCAGCCGTAGTGCTGAAGACCGAGCAGTGCTGGAAACCAGCCATGGTCAAGGAAGGAGGTGATCGACATTGATCGATGTATGATGTAAGCATAGAATTCGTCGTGTTTTGATCATTCATTTTTTTAATCTCTTGTGCGCTTCCAACTGTCCCGAAAGCGGAAGCCGGAGATGCGCATGAAAGATGTTGTGGCATGTTGTAGCTGTGGTTGCAAATTATTACTGAACATATGTGACATATTACAAGTGTCCAATCTGGCTTGACTCCTTGCCCCGCCTTCCCTTGCATGAAAAAATAACAGGTCAGCAAGCACTGAGATACATATAAGAACTCCTAGGCTGTCGAATTGACGATGCACCGACGATGCGCTAGTATGCACTCGTGATCTCTAGCAATATTGGAAACGTGAATCCACGCTGAAGGCCGCGGACGTGATTGCGCTGGAGCAAGAAGTAGCTCGTTTGCGAGGCCCTGCAAGGAGCAAAGAAAACCTCAGGTCATCGTTCAGGGCGCATTCGAACTGTGACAGTTCATTGAGGATGAGAAGGGCTTAGAGTGCGGATTGTACTTTACATAGTTACGCACGTAAACAAATGCTCACAATTATTACATGTATTGAATTCATTCAACCATCAGGTACTCAATCATCGGTTTTGATTCTATACATTACATAGTTTGATCCACTGCGTTTCAACCTGCTACAGATTCACAAAGAAAGCTCATCCATCATGATCCATCGTCATCCATCGCCCCACCAGGCATCGTCAACAGTTCTGAAGCCCAGAAGGAACACAGTTTCGACCTTGGCAAAGTTTGGCAAAGTCCAATGCGTCCAGTGTTTTTTTTCCTTACACGGAAAATAAAACACATGCAAAATCTTCAGTTGTTCTTCCATCTCTTCCCAATGGCAATTACGCAGTACATTGCGTTTCTCTATGTTTCTCTGTTTTTTGGACACTGGGCGTGCAGAAAGCAAAAGATGACGCGTAGAGTTTTGCAACTTGCAATTGCATTCTGGGGCCGAGTGCAAGGACAGGGGGAGCGTCTGTGCTCAGTCATACATTGAGGTTTGGGGCCTCAAGGAGTGCAGCAACACAAGTGTGCTGTTGATGTTGAGGCAGGAGAGGTTCCAGGTGCTGTTGCGACATATATGTTAGTCGGGTCACATCATTTGACTTGCCCTTAATATACATCCCTAGCAATGCCCGAGCTTTGACATACTTGAATGCTTGTACATTCGCACTTGACAGCAGCTTCCATTCCTTAACTCAGCACAAAGGGGTGAAAGATTAGGCAACGCAGAATCCCATAATTCCTTTCCTGGGAATTGGTTCTGATTCTGGTCTTTTTTGTGTTGGTGAATTTGTTTGGTCGTGGCCAAATCAATTTCCCTGCGCAGTATCTGGATACCATTGTGTTTGGATGTTTTTGAGACATTTTTCTTTATTTAGTCCAGCTGCTTTTCCATGATTTCTCTCATGTATTTCTCACTGTTGCCATTCGCCAGTCTATGACAGGTGCAGACTCAGAACGCCTCAAGCAGCGCAGGAGTTTCCGCACAAGGGCATTTCTCAAAACTTCATTCGAATTTAGGGCAAGGGTTCAAACTGGGAGGATGGATATACTCGGGAGATCTCAGTTGCACATATTTAAAGTTGTTCAAATTTTAACATAATTTAACAAACTTATACAAAATTGATTTGTCTATTATTGTCTATTTTAAAAAAAAGATTTGTCTATTATTTCCTTCTTATTTTATGATTTGACAATTTGATATGTGCTAGAAGAAAACCATGCTGTGCAACATGCTGCGAATTCATGAGCTGGAGACGCAGTGCTGGTTCTTGTCCGCAGGGGAGTGGATGGGAGTGGTAGAATATGGCTGAAGCATGAGCTCAGAAGGCTTCACAAGGTCCTGATGAGCGTCATGCCATGGCATGCCCCTTCAGCCCTTGGTGATGCTTCAGCAACATCTTGCATTTTGAACCAAAATTATGAAAAATTGATCCAAATTGATCCAAATTGCTCCTTTGGCTGAGGAGACTTTGCAGAGGCATGTGCCGATGACACCGCGGACACCTGCGAGGCTGTTTTGAGTCAGATCATGCAGCAGAAGATCGAGACATCTCGAGACATGACACGCATTGACAATGATAGTATCAAGACTGGTGACAAGGCCCAGCGGATCCAGCTTGACTGCTTGCACCAAGAAGTTTGCCTCCAAGAAGCTTTGAGAAATTAAAGGATAAAGATCGAACAAGTGAAAATGTGTTTGACATGTTTACAGGAAGAACGAGGAATATCTAATACAAACATTATCATCATATGATGGATGATATGGATGTATCCTAGTTTTGCACAGGGCAGGAACGGGACTATGTCAATGTTTGAGTACCTTATATGATACGTGTGCTTGTGTTATGGAAACCCATGTGTGTGTGTGCAAAGCTCGGAACATAATAGATGTATGTTAATATAATCAATGGACATATCGTGGGAATGAGAACTGTGTGCACGATCGATGCATGTGGTCCTAAGGTGGGTGACAAGAGTCGTGAACTGCGGAGATCACAGGACACCGCAAGGACCTTGATGAGTGCAAAGAGTGGCGCAGACTTTTGCATGAAAAACACGGAATGATACACAAAGATAATGATACTCAAATGATACAAAATCTATGTCTCCAGCCTTCAGTACAGTTCAACATTTAAGCTCATCAGTTCAGCTTGTCTCAAATGCTTGTTCAATGCTGAGTGACCTTTGGAATTCATCAGAATGCGCCGAGTTGCCCTGGAGCGCGTGCAGGCGGCAAGATGTTAGAATGAAATCGATTAATTAGATAAGTAGCTGATTGATGAGAGCCTAGCTTTGCAATGCTGTAAATCGTACATAAGTAGCTGTACTGTAAGTATCGTCAGTAGCCTTAGCCTTACCCTTGATTGATGGCTCGACTCCGGACGTGTTTAATGTATGTGGAAGATCCAAGTTTTCAGCCTTCACACTTGCCATATATCGTGGCGCCTGGCCTAGCGTGCCTAGCACTAGCGTGCCTAGGTGAGGCTTCTACGGTCTGAGTTGAAGCAGCAACATGAGGCTGGGGCTTCAAGCAGCACTTCTGGTACCATTTGGATTCATACAATTTCAGACAGTGTTTAATGAAAACTAATGAAAACCTGCGAGCTTTGCAGACAGAATGGAAAGCATGGATGACCCATGAAGCCGATGAAACGCTTGTGAAGCTGTGTTAAGAACATCGTCAGTGGAACTATGTGGAACTATGTGGAGCTACGCAGATGCATCTTGAAGATTTGCAGTCTGAAGCGAGGTCTCAGAACAATATCGTTTGCAAGCTGAGATGCTAGAGGAGGGGAGCGGTTGAAGATGCTGGATGCAAACGCACCCACTCCGACGGTTGGTCAATGTTGATTCAAGGATCCATCGCCAGCGCCATTTCATGATCTTCTGTCTCAGTTGTCAAGAACTCGAAGAACTGTTGAGATATGTCAGATATGTTAAGATGTCGCCAGTCCAGCGGTGGTGTTACCGAGGGCGTGTGCTAATTTGAAATGAGTTGAGCACGGTGTTGGGCAAAGCACGGCTGAATTACCCTAATGCCTTAATTTCGGCACATTTTTGCAGAGTCTCCCAGACAAGGCTGGCTGAAAGGGTTCTACAAGCTTACAAGTTCCCTCTAGGTAGGCAAAAAAGCAAACATTTGAATGTGATTGGCCATAGTTGGAGGAGTTCATTATAATGGTCGTCACTCTGCTAAAAGCGGCTGGCCCAGAATATCAGAATATACTGCCAATCACATGCATTACTGCTGAGATTCAAAGAGAACGAAACGACCACCGCAGTCTCAGAATGTCCCCGATAGGAGCAGCTTTCCCGATCAAATCAGCGCGTGCGTGAGCTAGAGACGAAAGTTGCAGAGGCAGCCATGAACACAGACGCACAGAGAGAGACATTGGATATCATTGGATCATGATACATAGACCAAAGGCGACATAGGGCAATAAGATGAGGCAACTAATCAGTCTTCACGGCGTTTCACGGCGTTTGCCGAATTTGTTCATCACTTTTTGGAGACTTGATTGTGCGCTTTCATGAGTTTTCCATGTTTTGTGTCGCTCTTTCCTTCCCTGCAGGCAGCGCATGTGTCCAGGCCGAACTCTTAAATCGGCTGATGAGAGCCGCAGATACAAAGCACACCAAGAGTTCACAAGTTGGCATCACAAACAGACCAGCATTTCTTGCATAGTCCGAGCGAGGGACCCACTTGATTGCTTCAAGTCGGTTGAATATCAATGCATTCTGTCTCAGAGGCCTCGGGAGTGCGAGAGGCCTTTCTCTGCTCAATTGCCAAGGTCTTGGAAGGACTTCTCAGCACAATCTCAGCACGCATAACACTGTGCAATACGGTGAGAAACATTGCACGACGCCTCCAAATATGTTCAAATTCTGCTTAACTTTTATCGCAGTGAAGCCAGGCTACATTAGCACAACTCAGACAATATTCTGAATTGAACCTCCCACCTGTAGCACTGCAGCGCTGCTCGATTTTTCAGAGCCGTCAACTAACACTGTATCGGCTCGTCGGGTGCAACCTTCTCAACGCAGACGACAATAATTGGCCAGATGGACCGCACAAACGCGCACAGCGCGCCGCTGGGGAATCACGCAGCTTTCAAGTTGCATAGGTGTCTAGCTGCTTTCAGGTACCATGGCCGGATACGGCCGGTGGATTTCTTGACTTGTGACCACTGTCCCACCAGTACTATCCAGTACTCTCTGGGCCACGGTCAGAGACCAACAGAAGCCTGTGGCTCACCATTTTTCATCATTTTTAGTTGGCCAATTGCTCCGAGTTGTGTAAGGTGCAAACCAAGCTGACAAACAATGAGTTATGATTCCCGACTGCTTCACCACAGCGTCAAGATGGGTCAGCATATGTCGCATATGCAACTCTATGTATATTTTTGCATATTGTAGCACTCTGCGCTGCCAAATTAGATGTATTTGGGAAGGGTGGGAACAGTCCGCAACAAGGAAGCTTGCTGGAAGTACAGTATCGCAAGATATCTCACGTATCTCAAACGAGCCTCTTGAAGGCTCATGACACGGAGTGAATGTGCCAAGTGAACACACTGGGAGGAGCGCTCCCGAAGTGGATTCAGCTCCGACGAGGCAGCGTTCGTTGGAATGCGTCAGTGCAGGCTCTTGATTCACTGTTTTACACATGGATTTATGCAGATAAATATAATACGCTTATTCATATCTTATTAATACACATGTTTTGACATGTAGAGAGCACATACTTGGCGACTACAATGACAGCTATGCCGATGCCATTACTCATGTCCTTCATCACAAATTGGAGTACTCAGTAGGTGTCAGATGCAGATGCATAGCATATATGCATAGAGCTTGATATAGCTTGCATGCCGGAAGTTGCTGAAATTGATAGCGTGTTGTGGCGTGGTGCTAAGTGTGACGAGGAGGGCGAAGCCAATGAGAGGTGCGCCTGAAAGATTCTGCAATGCAAAGTTTGCCGATTGATTTGTTAATTGTCCTATACCTTTTTCATTTTGTGTCTCAGTATGAATCAATGTTCTATTTTTGTTTCATGGACGAATGTAGATAGATAATGATAGATACATATGATACAGGAAACAGTGAGGAACGGGAAGGGGCTTCAAGACAATCAGGTCCGCGAGCAGAAGTCTTGCAAGGCCACGAGAGTTTTGTGCTTGAAGGCTGGGAGCATGACGTTGCATGACATTTGCTCCACAACGCAGTTGACAAGTGAGGCACCTTCTTTAGGCTGATACCAGTAGTACCGCACAAGGCGGTGGCGGAAGTTTCAAAGATAGGAAACCTATAGGAGAAGTTGGTTGTTGAGAATCATGGATGGCAGAGCGAACCCACTGATGGACCGACAAGTGGTTGGAGGCAGCGCAGTGTAGTTGTAGTCGTAGTTGTAGTAGTTGTAGTATGTTGTAGTTGTAGTGCAGTGTAGATGTAGCTGTAGTGTTAGTTGTAGCCGTAGCTGTAGTTGAAGTTGCAGTTGGAGTTGGAGTTGTAGTGCAGTGTAGTGTAGTTGCATTTGGAGCTGTAGTTGTAGTTGTCATGTAGTTGTAGTGGTAATTGTTGTAGTAGCTGTAGTTGTTGTTGTAGCTGTAGTGCAGTGTAGTTGCAGTTGTAGTTGTAGTCGTAGCAGTTGTAGCTGTAGTCGCAGTAGTTGTAGTGTAGTTGTAGACGTAACTTTAGTTCTAATTGTGGTTGTCATATAGTTGTAGTTGGAGTTGTAGTAGTTGTAATCGTAGCTGTTGTTGTTGTTGTTGTAAAATAGTGGTAGTGCAGCGTAGTGTAGTTGTAGTTGTAGCTGCTGTTGAAAAACGACATACCTTGTAGTTGTAATAGTTGTAGGTTTAGTTGTAGTTGCTGTTGTTGTTGCTGTTGCTGTTGGTGTTGTTGGTTTTGGTGGTGTTGGTGTTGGTGGTGTTGGTGTTGGTGGTGTTGGTGTTGGTGGTGTTGGTGTTGGTGTTGGTGTTGGTGTTGGTGTTGGTGTTGTTGTTGTTGTTGTTGTTGTTGTTGTTGTTGTTGTTGTTGTACATGTAGTTGTAGTTGTAGTTGTAGTTGCAGTAGTTTTAGTTATAACAATTGTAGTTATACTTGTAGCATTTTTAGGTGCAATTATAGTTGCAATTTTAGTTGTAGTAGTTGTATGTAGTTGTATGTAGTTGTAGTAGTTGTAGTAGTAGCTGTAGTAGTCGTAGTAGTTGTAGTAGTTGTAATAGTTGTAGTCAGTGTCGTAGTGTAGTATAGTGTAGCGGAACGTTCCAGAACGAATTAATTCTGCGAGACTTCCTCAATTTTCGAAGTCGGCAACATCAAAATCGATGCAATTCTGCGAGGCTTCCTTCAAAAATGGAAAGTTGAGTGTGCGGCTGAGGGACTTTCCTATGTACCTTTTCTCCTGTCTGATCTTCTCTCTACTGACTTTCTCCTGTCTGATCTTCTCTCTTCTGACTTTCTCCTGTCTGAGCTTCTCTCTTCTGACTTTCTCCTGTTTGAGTTTCTCTCTTCTGTGGCTCTTCCCCTCTTGGTTTTTCCGTCTGTCCATGTTGTCGGAAGTTTGATTTCTAAGCTTCCTTCGATAATCTATAATTAGGTTACCGTCTGTGGATGTTTTGCCCGGAATCGAAGAGTCCAGAAAGAAACTCTAGTTTTTGTTGCGTTTGAGCTACAGCAAGGCAAGGATTGGTCCAGCTCACATGGCTCCACCATTGCATTTTGTTATAAAACCCCCTTGCCGGCAAAAGTGAAGACCGATGCGGATATAAGATGATATGAGGCAATTTCAGGAGCCAAACCTTTTGCTATACCTGAGCTTTCAACTGCACTTTGCAAAGCGCGCTGTTGTAATTTTGGCACGACCACTTTGGCACAGGTATTTGACACCTGAGATGTTTGCACAGCCAAACATGTTTTTTCTAGTCTTGCCTACTTGCGTTGGCCAGCTGCAGCGCCGCCGAGTGCAATGTATGTGCTGCATTGTGTTTCAGGATGTTAAAGGGATCAACATGATCACCAGGCACAGCATATATACCAACTACTGAATACACTGCAGGCCACAGTAGGTTCGTTTCTGTTGTTTTGGCATTGTATCGAGGCCAAGCAGGAGCTTGGTTTAGGCATGCTTAGGCCCAATGAATCCTAACACAACTATGCAATTTGCGCAGCGTTTGCACGGCCTGCTGCAAGACAGATTTGGGACACCGGAATTGAATACCAGTCGAAGTGTGCTCTTTGCTTCCGAGTTTTTCGGTCCACAAGATTCGTCGGACTTCATGTTCATGTTTATTGAGACTTCAAGAAATTTTAAGAGAACTAATTTGTATGTTATTTATTCAACAGAACGGGACCTCCTGGGAGTGTAGTCTTCATATGATTTAAGATGGTTTTTTGAGAAGATGCACTGCATTCCACATAATTTAAGATTGTATTTTCGGGGGTTTTGCTGCACTCCCAAGGTCATTCTACTTCTTGGAAGGGAGGTGAGACCCAAAAAACAAAAAACCCTAGGAAAAAAACACAAAAAAAAACAAGACTCCTTGGAATGGATCGGGGGGGGGCCAAGCAAGAGTCCCAGAATATTGTTTTTTTTTGTGTTTTTGTGTTTTCTCGAGTCTTTTTTGAGGGTTTCTCGATGTTTTCTTTTTGGTTTTCTGATGGGAAAGCAGGATTGTGTAGTTTCTAAAGGACTCTAAAGGGGAGAGGCATTATTTTTGCGGTTTCTGGATGGTGTGTCTTTTTTTTTGTCGGGAGTGCCACCTTCTTTTCAAAAGAATAAAACTATATATGATACAACATATATATATATAATTATATATATGTATATATTTATATTGATTTTTAAAGAGAAAACGTGCCTAAAGACATGTCACAATGTCCTCAAGAAATACCAGCGTCTCTTAAAGTGCAACTGTTTTTTGAATAATTAATACCCTTGCAAAATAATGCTCAACTTTCTGCAAGGAATACTATATATGTTTGCTCAAATGACAATTCCATGCACATTCTTACAGAAACATCACCCACCTTCAAAGGGATTGCTATATATATATATATATGTAACAGGGTTCCTTCTAGTACAAGAACTTAAGCAATGCCATACTCTTTCACAAGGACTGCTGTGTGTCCTGAAGGCTACTTTCTCAAGAGAATGCCGTACACTTTTGAAAGTAATATTGTGCATGCATGCATGCATAATAATGATCATATGTCATTTCATATCATATAGTGAACACTTTTATGTTAAAATGATTCTATATTTGTCCAAATGAATGCAGTTTGTTTTTCAAACGAAGATGTCATAACAACATGTTTCAATTTTTTTTATGAGTCATCAAGTCTTTTCTTAAAGGGATGCCACACTCTTGAAAAATAACATGTATATTCAAATTTTATCTTATTAGAGAGATGCTACCCTTCTCTGAGAGGAGCATTACCTCTATGGAAGAAGTATTTGTTCCAAAATATATGGAAGACACGATGCACTCTTTCTAAAGTTCTTTCTAAAGGAATGCTGGGCACATCTCAGGGCCCTGCTTCAAAGTAACGATACACTTTATCAGAGGAATGTTGTCCTCCTCTGTAGGACAATGTTGCATGGGGGGTATTGGGGTATGCCACAACTTAAGGAATGCCACATTCTTTTAAATGATGACTTATGAAAAGCATGCTGTTGCCATTAAAATCTGACTTGATATTCTCTTTAGAAACACCAATTTTTCAAGAGAGCATGCTTATCCTTACAAAACGTTCTATATTTCTTTATGATGCAAGGAACTCTGTCAAAAAAATGAAGTACTGCTTGGAGACAAAATGAAATGTTATGTCAAGCAAAAACGCTGTTTCCTCTTGTTCATGCTTGCTATAGACATGCAGCACAGAAGCAAATACAACCCTATCGTTTGAGTGTGGCGCAACCGGTCGAAATTGAATTCCATTTCTCTTTGATATTCATTAACCCCATACAATATTTCAGAGCAAAAACGGCTGCATTACAGCATATTTCTAGCAAACTGACTTTTCCCAGCTGGTTGACAGGTTTGCTTTCAGGTCGTTGTAGTTCATTGTTGCCTGATGTGCAAACTTGGATATGTACCCCACGCACAAGACTTGAAGCCAAAAGTTCTTCCACAATATATACATACCTACGTATAGCTCTACAACTGCTAAGCTTCATCTAAGCTTCAAAACTAAGACAGACATAAACAGATGCTTGAAGTGACTCATGTTCTACATTATTCGATGCATAACTTACCAAAAAGCGCACTCCCACAAAGAGACGGACTCTGATTTTGCTGTTTGCTCACATTACAGGAGCATATTCTGGCATATTACCATATTTTTTTCAGGTGTCTTCACTGGTTTGTTGCCCAGAGTCGTCAAGGGTCCTGAATCTTGTACTTGTAGGGAGCAGTTTGCTCGATTGGTGGATGGCTGATTCACGGAGATGCCAAAAAATGCACTGCTCACCAGTTCATGAACTCAGGAGACCTGAGATGACCTGAGGATTTATAGCAGGTTTGGAGCAGCCATACCAAGGCTTTCACAAAGGAATGCCCAGCCAAGATTGTATTTGCTCTATGTTGCTTTGGCATGCAACTGTTTGTCGCTCTTCTAACATAACGGAAGATAACACTGCCTCAACTTCAGCTCGATTGCTGCATGTCGCCGCACATTGTTCACAAGACTCCAGTGTAGTTAGTTCGGCAGCTGGTAAGCAATGGGCTGAAACTGCTTGTTCTGTGCATTGCTGGGCACTGGCATTTGCTCACTCATTGCTCATGGAATTGGAGACAAAAGCGACGAACAAAGCATATCCTGTTGGTTGATGCTGGTTTTTATGCTCAGCTTTCTGGGTGTCTTGGCAATGAGAGGAGGGTTAACAAATGCCGCATGTCAGCCGAAGCCTCTGACGTGGCCATCGCTATTCGTACAAGACCAGAGATGTAACGTGTAGAAGATTTGGGAAGATTTAGCCACCAGCAGACGTGTTTCTTGATCATATGTTCACCCAACCTGCAAAGGGTGACACCAGGGATTCCAAAAGCATAAACAAATCATCTCAATCTCGTTTTGGAAGGCGCCTGAGGCCCCTTGAGACCTAAGGATGTCTTGGTATCGTACTCCGTGCGTGGGCTGTTTCAGACCCTCGATGCCCACCACCTTCATGCTGCGATGAGAAAGGCGGTCGATGCTGGCAACATGGTTTGTGGACGTTCTCTTATTGCTGTGCCAAAGATGGTGCAGAGGATTGCTATCGTTGGGGAGAGGATTCCCCAGGTGAAGACATAGCTTCTGCAGTTGTCCACTCAGGAGTACAGTGCAGGCACATGTGTCAATCGCATGAGTCCTGTGCATACTGGACATTTATTGTGGACGCAGCAGAGGTGGAGCTTTCCATGAGAGGCTCGCATGGTTTCACCATGTTTTGCGTCCACCCATGTGTACCAAGCCGGCCCAGCTTGGTACTGTACCGCATGGTACTACCAGTCTGCAGTACAGCAGGCAGTTTTGCAAAACATGCCCAGGCTCTGTGTTCTACAACATGCGTTGGGAATCGTTAGAACATGTGAGTGGATTTATGTTTAGAGCTGGAACCAGTTCATTCTGCTGAGAGCTTGCTTGGGGCATGGAACATGCTTGCGATTGTAGTAGTGCAAATGCATGCGCAATCATTTGAAATCGTTTGGTGCCGTGTGCACATTGCTTCAAATTGTCTCGTGTTTTTTTTTTTTTTTGCAATTCCAGGGCGGTGCTTTCTGAAGTCAGCTCGCGCATTGCAGCAGCTCGTGAAAGCGCATCCTTTCGTGGTCAGTGGTGAGCGTCTCTGTCACTTCTTCAGGGAGGGAATGTCAACAAGCGAGGCGCAGCTCCGGTCTGGTATTCGGAGCCCTGGACCAGGAAAGAAAATCACAGTTGGTGTCATAGACTATCCACGAGCTGCTGACCCAATTCGATTATAGACTATTTTGATCTATTCGATTTTGTTCGTTGCTTTTGGTAACAGTAGTAGTTACTTCAGTAGTTGTAGTTCTACCATGTTCTACCCATCTCTTTCAAACAAAAATCTTGACTCCCCAGCTTCCCTCATTCAGAAGTCCACCTACACCACTGCTGAACCAAGCCGCTCGAGGATTGAAAGACCGTGGCAGACAGCGATTCACCGGGGAGGTCCTGGATTGTTGGATGGTGCGGGAACTCCTGCCTGGTTTCTTGAAGCCTCAAAGTCATTGGATGAACTTGGATTTGTGGCTCGCCAGAAGCGGTTTGATCCTTGTGCTTGCCTTTTACATTATTTTTATTCTGTGTGTGGCTGTACTGTTTTGTAAGGAACACATTATATATCTTGAGATCATTATGCAGTTGTTTATTCATGCTCATTTGTTTCTGTTGGGAAGCTCAGCTTTCTAGCAAGAAGAACCATACAGCAGGATACAACGACTAGACCGAGAACTGTAGACACAACATGCCGCAAGGAAAACAATGGCTGTTTGGTCAATTTACCCACGCATCATTGAACATTGTTTGTATTCATTCATGCTTTTTTGTCAGGTTGTGCTTCTGGACGCTTTCGAACAGCAACCACGCTCACAATTGCTGGATCAGATTCATGAGGCCGTTGCCTTATGTGTTGCTGTTATGTGTTGCTGGGATACACAGACATACACAGACTATAGCATGCGGAAGTACAGCAGGCGGTTGGCTTGCCTTAATTTGCTTTACTTTGATCTCCAATAATTGAGGAAGTGAACGCTCTCAAATGCTGAACTCGTGTCAAATTCTTCGCCTTTTTCATCCAAATTTCCACCCGAAACAATTATGCCATATTATGCCATGTTATGCCATGCTTTGCATTTGGATGCGGCTGCAGCGAGGTTTCCAAGAAGTTGCTGTCTTTGGATCCAGAGCGCCTGGGAAATCGTGGCCCTCGGAGATACAGCTTTGGAGGAGCTTCCAGGACTTTGCACATGATGTCCCTCGCAAGATTTGGCGCACTCCACACTAACTGTATCATTTGTATTCATTTGTATCATCTGTATCACAAGTCGCTGTCACTCATTTTTTTGGCGCTATCTTGCGACAGCTGCTTACAGTTTTGTACGCAAAATCGTGGAGAGTCTACTTGAGCAGTGCTGCTGATGCAGCTGTTGGTGTGTGGCTGGATGGCGGCAGTGCTTCTGCTGGCCGCCGGAAAGCTTGATTGGATTTTGATAGATTTTGCCAAACTGTTAAGATTGTTACGTTGCAGTTGACAGCACGTAGCAGCGCTTTGATGTGATTTGCAGTTCAGGCACAAGCGTGGCTGGGAACGGCTCCTGGACAACGAGGCTGTGCATTTGCTGCTTTCAACTTACTATGAGGACGGTTTTTTGGCCTGTGGTGGAGGTGGTGACTTTGTGCTCCCCAACACCAGCACGCAGCTCAAAGCAGTCGAACATATAGGCAACATCTACAGTGTAGGTCTGTACGATTCTGTATGTATTCTTTGATGGGTCTTCCATTGTCAAATACGTTCAATCATTGTCAAATATGTTCAATTATTCTGGTCGCTTCGCGACGACAACCGCCGGCTCCGGACTGTTAGCTTGGGAGTTCAAAACAATAAAGCCATAGATGCAATGCTGGGCCTTTGCAAGGCGCATGTTGGGAGTATGTTGGTCCAATGTTGGCGCTATGTTGGGCCGTGTTGGGCGCCATGTTGGGCCCATGTTGGGCCTATGTTGAGGCATGTTGGGCCTATGTTGGGCCCATGTTGGGCCATGTTGAGCCCAAGTTTGGCAACTTGGCCGATGTCACGACCTTTTCAAAAATGTGGACAAAACCCACGATTCTAGAGCAAAAATGCCCCTCCCCCCCAAGCTAAAGCTTAATAGCCATTGCACTTGCTTGCGGATCACGCGTGCCAACAAAAAACGCCTCGGCACCTTCGCTGCGGGCGGATTTTCATGGTACTCGTATTATGGTTTTGTCATGGGTTTTCCAAGATCTTCCTGTTTCACGGCTAATTACCAATGCTAGAATGGCTTCAGCAAGAAGATCGGAGCAGACGTTGAACTGGAAGGCACAACTTGATAAAGGTATACAATATACAGGTAAACTAAATTACATTGATTTACTATGATTTACGACCACTTCTTTGGTTCCCTAAAATCTAAATTCGACTACATTCCACTTCCTCCGAGGTATCAATCCCTGCACCTGGACGTGGGCGGACCAGTTCATAGCATGGCGAAAGCTCCTGCCATTGGCGACTCAGACTCAGACTCCAAAGCGTCCAAAATAGCAAAACCATAGCAGACTGCTAGTTGCAAGACTTGTCCAGACTTCTTGTGGAGGATGTGTGGAGGCATTGGGTCAGGAAGTGTTGCAACAAGATACTCGTCTACTATAATCTGAAGTTGCGCCGAGATTTGATGAGATTTGTGCGCGCGACGATTCTGTCCATAAAATCCGATAGCGGATAGCCAAATGACAGACAAGGATGGAGAAGAGTTTCCAAAAGAATTATGCATTTAGGGCACCTACAGTCTAGGGGCTGTGCTTTGCTGTGCTCAGGTGTGAACTTCGTCTTGGAGGACTTGACCTGTGCAGACGCGCCACTTCGAGTCATCCCATTTTCACACCGAGACACATCTGACCCACCAGATTTGATGTCGGAGTCCAAGGCAACGACTCAAATCAAGTCAGTCTGACTTAGACGGACTCCGACTATTTTTCTTTGCATTGAGCAGCTATGACTGCCATGAGTTTTGCCAATAGATGTGCTTCAGAATCATCAGATATCAGTTGCAATCATATGCAATCATTCATGTTTCATCGGTGTGGGTCTGTGCAGGTGATGAAGCATTCCCTTCTGTGCCCGCTTCCAGCAGGGAGCGCCATTGTCCGAGACTTGAGGCTTTGGCATGGCGGCACCCCCAGTGGATCAAGTTCCACAAGACTCTTGGAAGCATTTAAACATGCAGTTGATCAGTTGGGTAGCAAAGATCTCTACAGTGTGTCAAGCTGCTTGTACACGTGCGCTCTCCAGAGTGGCACATGAACGTCGGGCTGACCTTGCAACAATGAGTTGCATTGCATGACATGTTTCGATTTGGATTTATTTCGGCAGCATTGCAAGGATACCTGCCAAATGCTGAGTTTGTAAGCCTTACTTGGGGCAGTTTGACGTGTCTTGGCTGTAGAATGTACTGTATCATTGAAGATTCACCTTTGTTTCCATTGGTTTCATTTTTCAGTTTCCTCCCGCGCATGCTAGCTGCAATACTTTTTTACATGTTTTATTTAACAGTGTTCAGCACTAGCATGGTCAAAGCTAGGATGACCTATGTCAGTAGAGACATGCCGCTGTGCTGTCAGGGGTGTATCTTCAGCTGTGCAAAGAGGGGTTTGGCGGCCATGCAACACTGAGATGTTCAATGGATTGATTTGTACAAGGAATAAATCAGGAAAACAGGATAAAAAATGCATTAAAACAATGAGGGGTCCCTGAATTTGCTTCAACCCACTCTAAGACAGATGCAGCATGAATGACATGCTGACACATGCCAAAGGAGTCTTGAGCTAAAGGTACTTGAGCCCACACACCTTTCCGTAAGATTCCGTAAGTGCACTGCAAGTCTTTTGCATTTGCCTTTGGTGTGGCTCGTGCGATGGCAACGCGAGGTGCGGTTCTGGGGAGATTCTGGACCCTTGTCAGCCAGCCCTTTGCAGCACTAGGGCGACATTTTTTCTTTGGCATTTGAGGTGATGAAAATGCATGAAACTGTATCAAAACAATTCAAAACATTGAAAACCGTTCAAACTTGTGAAACATACTAAAGTTGTAAATGCGCAGTAATGATGACAATGACATCCCCTGGCACCGTGCAATGCTGCAATGGAGAACCGAGATTTGAGGTGCTTCCAGCGGCTACGCATGGCACTCTCTCTGCTTTTGGGCAGGAGATTTCAAGACGGCTAGTATCTGCCGAACTGGACGATAGCCAGAGTCTAAGGGATGCATCCAAATTTGTTGGAACACCTAGGAGCACACAGCAGGGCCAGAGGACGGAGATCAACGGCACGTAGCCCTTAGTTGCAAAGTTCAATTGGTAGTTACTGGTATATTTTTAGTTTCGATGTGCATGATCTAGATTGGACCTGTTGGCCCATGGGCCTGTTTCTGAATATTGAAAATTAAGAAAAATGTGGAAAAATTGGAAAATGGCAGCAGTGCACGCGAAAAACTGACTCAGCGGTACATGCGAGGGAGGTCTCGTCACTTCGCTATACCACGAAATATCCGGGAATGTACCTCAGTCGTGCACGCGGAATGAGACTGGACCATACGCCCGGATAGAGATATGTGGTGACTACATAGATGTTGGACGGCAATGAATGAAATGGAATGGAATGAAATGGAATGGAATGGAATGAATGAAATGGAATGAAATGGAATGAAGTGGAATGACCGCATCTGTGTGCCCACAACAACAACAACAACAACAACAACAACAACAACAACAACAACAACAACAACTGCTCACAGTCATCTAGGTACAAACAGCAATGGAATCGCTTGCGAGATTGCGCCATTTATTTCGCTGTTGAGCTGCCTGCATCCAGTTCCCAATGCCCTTTAACGTATCTATATGCATTTGTATCTGCAAACTTCATCCACATGGCTCTTCTGCATATTCAAAGGCCTCCCTCTCTCACCGCGCTGTTCATGTCTTTAGTACAATGTTGCTCTTCGATCCCCAAAACAATGACAGAATATGACAGAATGATCCGGAGGAGTGATGGGCGTTTTGTGAGGAGTTCCCAGTTTGAATCTGTTGAGCCCCACATCGAAGATGAACTTGGCCACTTGGGGCGTCCTAGGCAATGATGATTGGCTCATTCCAAACTTTCGCGGCTACCATCGGCACCGGCAAGAAGCCTACTGATGTCATGCAGGGTCAAAAAAAGGGAGTCATGAACGCTACATATATATATATATATGCCATTTGGATCCGTCTGGCACTTTGGCAGCTAGTGACCGTAGTTGTCTTGGCTGCTGTGAATAGGCATGGCTCCTACATTTGGTCAAAGCATGCAAGAACAATCAAGAACATATGAAATGTCGTTGGCGGATTTTCTTGACCCGAGCCTTACCCAGACCCATGCATATTCAATTTCCGAGCAGATCTCACAGAACACAAGGGTTCGCGCATGTTCGCGCTCTCAAACAGCAAATCCTTTGCAAATGAAGGATTTTGAGCCAAATGGCATCAGATCACATATATATATATATAGTTGCAAAATTTTGCAAAATCACTGGCGACGCAGATATAATGCGGTCATGAGAGTCATGATGTGCTCGCAATGAGCTCGTACTTTGTAACATACTTAGTCTGTGCCAAGCATGGCTGAAATTGCGGAGAAGCCGAGCTTTGTGCGCCTAAGATTTCTCAGGGTGTACTCCCTGCATATGGTCAAGCAGTGTTTATCAAAGTTTTACCGTTCCACCATGTTCCACCTAGTTTTGTCCAAAGTGCCAAATTAGCATGAACACATTACAAAGGAATGGAGATACAGCTGGCAGGTACATACTCTGCTTGGAAGCGCGCTGCGAGGTGCTCAGATGGTTTCTAAAAGTTTGAAGCCAGTGATAGAAATGAACGAGCAGGTTATCTAAATGTTTTGAATATTGAATCAATTTGTTTTGATCAAAGGAGCGGCTTTCTTGCCAGAATTCCTTGCCATCCTCTTGACACCATCAAGGCGAGGCCAAAGTCACAAAGAGTTGGGTTTGGCGGTTTGGCAATGTCTGGCATGTCCTATGCAGATGGGTTCCGCCCGCCAGTCCAGACTCCAAAGTTCGTCTGGCAGCCGCTACAAAGGAATATTGCATTGTCAGAGGCCAAGATTCCCCGATAGCGTGGGCATAGCGTGCGGAAGCCAGATTTGATTTTACATGACTACCATATTCCATAACGGTATTCAACCAAAAGCATCACAGGAATTTGCAGGTATCACAGGCTGCATTGTCAGCGTTTCTTCACAACGGCATCAACTGTGCAATGTTAATGATATGTGTGCAAGGTTCATTTGTTTTGCATTTGTGTGTGCGCGTGTGTGTTTGTCGTGTAAAAGCTATATAATTATTCATGATGGTTGGATGTCTATGTGTCGTTGCTTTGGCATGTGAGGTAGCGCACTCACTGTGTGTTGTTTACTTTCCGGTCAAAGGTTTATGTTTTGTGCGTTGCGTAACGCACGAATGTTGGTCCACGCCCGAAATCAAGTGAATCCGAAATCAAGTGAATCAGCAAGTGCGCAGTTCCGCCTTCGTGGCAATATGTCGGCAATGATGGCCAAAAGCAGGGACCTTCAGCCTTCAGATATCGCGCTATATCCCAAGATTCTTGGATACATCTGTGGTTGTATCGAGGCTTTCAATGCACTTGGGCAGAAGAAGGCGCCATTGGCCAAACTCAGGGCCAGTAGCTTGCTGTCTTCAATTGTGGGCATAAATTCTCGAAATAGTGACCAGTTCGTGTCTGGGAATGTGTCACTTTCTAGGACTTCTTTGGCGTGGTTTTGCTCTTGCTTGATGTCCTTCGATATTTCGAGCAATATAAAGTAGATTAAAATGGAATAGAATACAATTTATTTGAGATTGAGTGATCATGATGTGGTTGGGTTTTTGCTTCATTTGAAACGCTTCACGGGGGGGTTAATTCGGTTTCATACCATGTTCCTGCCTGTATCAGGCATCAGGCGTTTTTATTGCTTAGGTCTCAAGATAGGTATAATACAGTACAATGGCCTAGTCATAGTCAAAGTCAAAAGCTGCAACCGCTACATAGAATATGATAGAATGTATCATGAAAATGTTTGAGATGCTGCAGTGTGCCATAGCTTTGTTGAAAATCTGATTAGCGCTGCAGACAAGCATTGGGTAACCCACGACACTGACAGGTTTTCGCGGTTTGTATCGCGGGTGGCAGCCTCAAGTTGTCAAGATGTCTCAAGAGAAAGAGTTGCACTTAGATGCTGCAGACTGCCAGAGAGTCAACACATTTCACTGGAATTTCCTTAGTAATAGTAATATCTTGTAATTAATGATTTACGCAGTTTGCCAAAGCAGTTTTTAGCAGGCAGAAATGGAAGGGAAACAATGCAGCTTGGATTTTTTTGAGGAATTTTATACTCTTTGGGAGTTGAGCCAAAGCGCTGCAAAATCTCCTAGCAAGAACGGGTATGTTTATACGGTATGTTTCATTGCAAAAAATTGCACATAGAGTCACCAGGTTTGGCATTGTTGCATCGGCTGGAGCACCTGGTGCTTGCGCATGGTCCTCAGTGTCTTGTACCTTAAGACATCTTGAGACATTGAGCCCATCTTGAGACACTCCTTGATTGTCTCACCACCTCGTATCAATTTGTCGAATGTAATGTAAGAGCATGTCATGAACATGTCATGAACATGTCATGAAACGGTCATGCACATGTCATGTGACTATGTGTAAGTACTTGAACTGCTTATTATATGAAATGCACCAAATGTTTATATATAATTAAGTATCGCTTGATGCAGAAAATCCAGGCCGCACATGCCACTGCCACCCAGGTGTACATATCTTCGTATGAAGTCTTCAAGTCTTACCTGACTGATGAGCCTATGATGCAAATTCATGCAGATCCCCCCGCCTGTGGATCGAGTAAGTCGGGTATGGTAAAGTCATGTGGAGTTGAGAGTATCGCCCATCTCTCAGTGGAGCACGGCACAAGGATTCTGAAATGGACTTTCTCGGGCACCTCGCTGCTGGGATGGGGGCAGAGGCTGGTTCTTGTTCCATCTTGTTCCTTTTCGTGCCAGCAAAAAATGATAGACATTGTCCAGATCGCTCCAGCATGCAGGCAAGATTCTTGGAGAGCACGAATTCTACAAGCGCAGTTGCAGTTTGTTCCAGCTCAAGCAACCAATGTAATCGACAAAGCCATCCATGGACACTGCAAGCATGATGGAAATAGTTATGTGATGTGGAAATTGTAATTTATCAAAGGAAGTTTAGTTCACAAACGTCCGAGTTACGGACGCATGTCAAGGGGTAGTCATCGTCATCATCATCATCATCATCATCATCATCATCATCATCATCATCATCATCATCATCATCATGTCAACATCACACATGTGTGAAATTCACAGGTGGAAAAACACTCTCGGGCGCGAAACCCTGCGTTTTCTCGGGTAAAGTGGCTTCCGGTGGCGGCGAAGTAAGTAGGGTCTCTGTTTCCGTGGTTGCGGGCCTCGATGTGGGAAAGTCGTCGAGAGCTTGCTTTGCACTTCAAAATGCTAACAAAAACTGAGGCATTCGGAGCACTTTTGGAAGATGAGGTCAGAAAAAAGCGCACAGGACTAGCGAGAATCATTTTGCCGACCTCATCTTCCAAAAGTGCTCCGATCCACACCGCTACAGTCCTGTGCACTTTTTGCCGGCCTCATCTTCCAAAAGCGCTTCAGACAACAAAAGTTTTTTAACATTTTGAAATGCAAACCGAGCACTCATTGACTCATTGTTCATTGATTCATTGATGCATTGAGTGTTTGACAGTTGATTCACTGTCTTGCTGATTGGCTGATTCTTTGATTCCTGGGTTCATTGAATCATTGACTCATTGTTTCATTGATTCATTGATTGGTTGATTCATTGATTCGTCGATTGGCTGATTCACTGATTCATTGAATTGAATCATTGACTCATTCATCGATTCACTGATTCATTGACTTTTTGATTCGTTGATTCATTGAATGTCATTGATTCATTTGAATTTCATTGATGCATTGACGCACTGATTCATGAAACCATTGATGCAGTAATTCATTGATGCATTGATGCAATGGTTCATTGCTTCACTGGTTCATTGCTTCATTGATTCACTGGTTCACTGATTCATAGATTGGTTCATTCAGTGATTCATTGATTGACTGATTCATTGATTGATTCATTGTTTCATTGGTTCATTGATTCATCGATTCATTGGTTTTTTGATTCATTCCGTCAGTTGTGCAAGGAATCCATTATGCCATGTCTTTGGCGTCTCAACAACCATGTTCATTCTTGATGCACCTCACAACTTCAATATTTGGTTGCTTCTGCATGTCAAAAAAAATTCCTCTAAGCCATCTTCTTCCTATAGCCATCTCCCTTTTCTCGAAACTTCCGCCCCGGCGCGTGCCGGGCACTACCTGGCACCCTTCGATTCCGAACAAAACACATCCACAGACGGTAGCCTAATGTCATATGAGTTTGTCGAGGGAAGTTTGGAAGTCAAACTTCCGACAATATGGACAGATGGAAAAGCCAAGATGGGAAGAGCCACAGAGGAGAGAAGATCAGACAGGAGAAAGTCAGAAGAGAGAAGATGCAGGTGCGCGAATAGGTAGGAAACGCAGGAAAGTCGCTAAAAACTGTGTTTTCCAAGGTTTTGTGGCTTGGGAGGGTCGAAAAGTAGGCTCGTTAAAGCGGCGGGTGCGCAGCCATCTGGGCAGATGAGAGATCATAATTTGCATTAATTTTGTAGCGTGCAGCCGTGCAGCAAGTTAAAAACTAAAAGCACTTGAGCTCCGGAACATTTTTGGGAGTTGAGATGTGGGAAAAATGCACGCCGCTGTGGCGGAAAGGACATTTGGAAGTGAAAATGCGCAAAACGTTTGAGGACCGGAGGAATTTTGAAAGTTGAGATGTTGGAACGGTGCACGCGGTTGTTGCGCGAAGCACACTTTGAAATCAAAAGTCAAAAATGTCAAAATTTTGAGGGTCGGAGCACTTTTGGACGTTCAGACGTTGTTTTGTGTGGCGGCGCATGAGTTAAACGTGCGGGTTTTGTGACAGTTGCAAAAACTATGGCAGGCGTGGGATATTTGAAGAGGGACTCCAAAGATGCATTTCGCCTGGCAGGCGTAGTACACGAGACATCTCAGTCAGAGATGTTTGGAGGTCAGAGAGCAGATTTCCTGAGAGGCATTGCATTTTGCAGATCAGATCGTCGGGTTTGCCAAGATGATTTTGCGTGACAGGTGCAGCACTTTGTGTGACCTGTATTTTTTCGTGGCAGGCGCAATACTTCGACATGGGATGGAAAAATCCCAGAACGCATTGGCACGAGGCCGGCAGCTCCGCATTCAATTTTCCATTTTTCAAGGAAGTCTCCCAGAATTGCTTCGTTTATTTTGATGTTCTCAATTTCAAAGAGCGAGGAAGTGTCGCAGAATTGCTTCGTTTCGGGACAATACACTACACTCACTACACTACATTTTGCAGCCCAACTACACCTACAACTACAACCACACTACGCTACACTACACTACACTACAATACACTACAACTACAACTACACTACACACTGCACTACACACTACACTACATTACGCTGCACTACATTGCACTGCGCTGCACTACATTGCACTGCTCTGCACTACACTGCAGCCACACTACACTACAATACACTACAACTACAACCACAACCACAACCGCAACCACAACCACAGCCACAACTACAACTACAACTACAACTACAACCGCATTGCACTACAGCAACATTACACCACAGCTACAACTACAACTGCAGCTGCAACTACAATTCCAAATGCAAATACACTGCACTACAACTACGCTACACCACAACTACAACTACAGCCACAACTATAACACAACTGCAACTACAACTACAGCAAAACGATTCTGCATGATTCTGCACTACAACCACACTACAACGACAACTAGAAACTACAACTGCAACTACAACTACAACTACAACCGCACTACACTACACCTACATCACACCACAGCTACAACTACAACTGCAGCTGCAACTACAATTCCAAATACAAATGCGCTGCACTACAACTACGCTACACTCCAGCTACAACTACAGCTACAACTATAACACAACTACAACTACAACTACAGCACAACTATGCTTGACTACAACCACACTACGACTACAACTAGTAATTACAACTGCAACTACAACTACACTACAACTACACTGCACTGCCTCCAACCTCCTTTCGATCATCAGCTGCTTCGCTCTGCCATCCATGCGTCACAGCAACCAAACTCTCCGATAGGTTTCCTATGAATGAAACTTCCGCCACCGCCTTGTGCGGCACTTCTGGTATGAATTTATGGAATTTATATGATATTATATATAACGCGCGGTTTGCACGCTATTCGTTTTTTCGCCAAGAAGTTTCAATACATTTGGATGAATCATGAGCGACAAAGCCGGCGAGGCAAATTGTGCCTGAGGTTCAGCATACAAACAGCACAGATATGCAAAAAGTCAAACGGTCAAGCTGACTTCGGATCCCATGTCACCAATGTTTTATTCAGTTTGTATTCTTAATCACCGTGGTTTATCAGTATTCTCAGTGACAGACTTCATACTAACTTTGTACAGTCGTATATAAAGTTTTTGTTTCATCATTCATTTGCACTGACTCTGCAATGGGCGCTTCTAATCACGACCCAAAGGTTCTGCCTTAGCCTCAGAATTGCATGGGGGAACTCTTTCGGTCTCTTTCGCGTTAGATTCAAGGGTCCTCAGGCTGTCGATGAATGATGTGCTTTGGTAGCTAAATTTGATTATGTAAAAAATAATATATTATAATCCCCGTGGCCATTTCCACCACAGAATGGTGGACTTAAGTCCAAAATCTGGTACCATTTTATGGTGACCTAACCATTTTGTAGAAAGCAGTGGGGTTTGGATATGTGTTTCATTTTTACTTTGGGACATGATCATTTTTTTGGGCACCAAAACCCACCATTTTGTAAGAGACAAATGTCCATTTTGTAGNTTGGATATGTGTTTCATTTTTACTTTGGGACATGATCATTTTTTTGGGCACCAAAACCCACCATTTTGTAAGAGACAAATGTCCATTTTGTAGAGGATTTGTCAGGGTATGTTTTGTTGTGTAAAGATAGTTTTTACATATTGTTCCATTTTGTGAGTGGAATTAGATTATCCAAGAAAGTTGACAAACACTACCATTTTGTAAGCTCTGGCATTGGCCTTACCATTTTGTGATCATTTGCTTGTGTATTCCCGTGGCCATTTCCACCACAGAATGGTGGACTTAAGTCCAACATCTGGTACCATTTTATGGTGACCTGGCTTGAGAATAGACCCAGAAAACCATTTTGNGTCCAACATCTGGTACCATTTTATGGTGACCTGGCTTGAGAATAGACCCAGAAAACCATTTTGTAGAAAGCAGTGGGGTTTGGATATGTGTTTCATTTTGATTTTGGGGCATGATCATTTTTTGGGCACCAAAACCCAACCATTTTGTAAGAGACAAATGTCCATTTTG
>BGPT01002283.1:467-30507 GCA_003297045.1 Symbiodinium sp. clade C Y103 | reverse complement strand
TAAACGCTACAAAGGCTTGAAACGCTGAATCTTCTACAAAATGGTAGGTGCTGAAGATTTCATCTTTCTTTCAGTGTAGGGTACTTGATTGGTTTTTTTTTGGACTCAGATTTAGAGGTGTCCTAAATGAGTCTTTTTGAAACTTTTTTGACAGCATTGTCGGACACCTACCAAAAAAACAGGAAAATGCTAGGCACTTTACAAAGGCATTAGAACATAGAACGCTACAAAGGCTTGAAACGCGGAATCTTCTACAAAATGGTAGGCGCTGTAGATATCAATTTTCGCATTGTAGGGTACCTGANGGTACCTGATTGTTTTTTTGGACTCAGATGTAGAGGTGTCCTAAATTAGTCTTTTTGAGCCCCTTTTGACAGCATTTTAGGACACCTACCAAAACAGAAGATCGCCAGTAACTTTACACGAGTATAAAAGGATAGAACGCTACAAAGGCTTGAAACGCTAAATCTTCTACAAAATGGTAGGTGCTGTAGATATCAATTTTCGCATTGTAGGGATTTGTACGGTACCATTTTGTAGCAATGAGTGGGTTTTAGAGCTTGTTTCATTTTTGTCTCGGTGCAGGATCATTTTTTGGGCACCAAAACCCAACCATTTTGTAAGAGACAAATGTCCATTTTGTAGGGGATTGTCAGGGTATGTTTTGTTGTGTAAAGATAGTTTTTACATATTGTTCCATCTTGTTGGTGGAATTAGATTATCCAAGAAAATGACCCAAAAAACCATTTTGTAAGCCCTGACATTGGCCTTACCATTTTGTAGAGTCCCTAAAATCATTTTGTAGGCAAAACCATTGGGTCCCTATAGAATGGTACCCCCTAAGTCGACCCATGAAATGGCCATGGGGATCAACAAGATGGACACACAGTCACACAGATGGAGAAAGATCAGACACATAGAAACATGGAAACACAGATAAGTCGTTAGATAAATGAACAGAGAGATACATTGACAGATGGACGGAAAGACAGACGGATGGACAGATTGATAGATGGATAGATAGGGACACAGGCAAATACCTAGATAAGATGAAAAGCAGCTAGATAAAAGGATAAAGAACCAGAGACATGGACAGATTGCTAGCGATGACCCGATGCTTGCGAGAGAGTGCTACGACCTGTCGGTCCATCAGTGGGTTCGCCCTGCCATCCATCAGTGGCGGCAACCAACTTCTCCTTTAGGTTTCCTATTTTTGAAACTTCCGCCACCGCCTTGTGCGGTACTACTGGTATTTATATATATATGGAGTCAACTTTTCCCACGACATGCGCACAATGATAAGCAAATCTGTAGTCCTCTCGGCTTCGTAACGGCAGCCAAGGTTTGACGTATGGTATGAGCCTGTGAGTGGCAGAAGGAGTGGCCTTCTTAACAGTTTGGAATAAGCTTTGGAAAGCGAAGTGTTTGTTCAGTGCGTGCAGTGTTGCTTGGTAGATCTCGCAAGTCAAGCGAACTGAAGAGGGAAGAACATAGTCTAAACGGCACCGCAGCATATCGCAGCATGTGCACGAAAAGCAGATGTGAGATGTGAGTTGGTTTCCTGGCGTGAGGAATTTCCACGACTTCTTTGTGTACGACTGGAATCAAAAGCTGGCGGCCTCCTGCCCCAGAGATTGAACTGCTTTCTGACCAGACCGCAAGGGGTCCCGTTGACCCATCAGCATCGTCGTCATCGTGAGATCATGATGTCATGGAGTCGTTGTAGTGTATCATCCCGTTGTACACGTTCTGTTCCTCTTGTTCGCTTTTCCATAGGGAATGATGTCATCAGCTTGTATTCGAGACTATTTGGGTGTGGGCACTCATTGGGATTCTTGGTTGAATTTCAACGTGGAAGGTCCAATTTCTGACACACACACACACACAAATTAATTCCATCCGAGATGATGCTGGTCTTGGATGCGCCCAGCGCACACATTACAACCATTGTAACCGATACCGGTACCCTTAGAACCATTGCAAGCGGTACCATGAATACGATCAATACGATCATTGCGATCATTGCAACCACAGCAACCACTGCAGTCACTGCAATCACTCCAATCACTGCACTCACTGCAACCACCATCAATAGCAGCACCAGCAGCAGCACCAGCAGCAGCACCAGCACCAGCATCATGATCATCATCATGATCATCATCATGGTCATCATCATGATCATCATGATCATGATGATGATGATGATGATGATGATGATGATGATGATGATGATGATGGTGACGATCATCATCATCCTCATCATCCTCATCATCCTCCTCATCCTCATCCTCGTCGGGAGCGTACACATTGCTTCTATGTCATTCTAATTCCCTTTTATGAGAATCATGCAATGATGACTAACAAGTGCTGAAAACAGACCTCAGGGTAGGAGGGTGGGATGTTGAGCCTTGGGCCATTTTGGCTCAAGCTGACTTCCCTGGATTTTGGGGGGGGGTTGGCATGGTGCCTTGGTGATATCGGAGCTCCTGGCCGTGGTGTTCCTTGGGTCGTGTCACAGGAGCCCCTGGTGCACCGCAATCGTTTGAAACAGGGGCCCCTGGCGATCATCGGCATCTTGGTGAGACATCGGAGCTCGAGGTTAGGTGGCAGCCGCGAGTTGCCATGTCAGCTCTGTTTGGATCTTGGGACTCTCTCCATCGCATCCGCACTTTGGATGATGCGCTGGACCACTTTGATGTGCCTGACGCCATCTGGCGGGCCTTCGAAGTGCAAGTTGGCAGCCCGGGATCGGATCTTCGTCTCCTGGCTGCTCTACCCAAAGTGGCTCTGGTAGCGGGCTGCGGCAATGCCGTGACGGATCAAGGACCTCTGACACCCATGCAGGCAACTCAGGTGGGACTGGTCTGGCGGCTGGCAAGACGAGTCATGGCAGCTCAATCCAACGTAAGTGAGGCCGAGTTCGTTGACATAGATCCTTGGCTTGAAGGTGATACAAGAGCAGGAGGTGATGGTAGCCGATCAGAGCCCACTCCAGGCAGACAGTCTGGGGGAGTAAAAGAAAGGGTATTAAAGATGAGCAGCTTGATTGACCAGCAAGATGAGTCGGAGCTGTTGCCACCTTCTTCATCTGATGTTGACAGATGGTATCAAAGTTACATTGTCACAATGGGCTCACCCCCGGATGAGTCAGAGGAACCAACACCATCGCAGTTAGCAGCTCTGCACAAAAAGGTGTTCATTGAGAACAGACCACCATACTGTGATTTCTCGGTATGGACTCCATTCGAGAGGAGGATGAGCCGCATTCAGAAGTGTAGAATCTATACACCTTTAGGTGATGGAACGTACCTTCAGAAAGATCTCCCTGGGCCTGGTTCGTACACAGCCTGGAAGGCATCGTGGAATGTTTTCAGGGCAGCATGCATAATGCTCAACATCTGCTCGATGGCATCCCTGGAGGCATACTCCAAGCAGGTGGAGAAGCTGACCACACAATGGCCTCGATGCTGGGGGCTGATCTACTGCGCTGAAGATTCAGCCAGAGCTGAAAGGTTGGAAAAGTGGCGCAGGAGGTTAACCATAGAAGCAGCACAAAACAGACAGACTCCCAGAGATTGGGACCCACTTAGGCCGTGGTCGTGCATTTTCATACAAGTTGCGGCAGACATGGAATTTTGGGCCGAGAAGGTCCATCATCCTGCAGCAGCTTGGACAGCTGCAGGTGGCAGAGGGGCGCCGACAGTGGCCACGGAGGCAGCAGTCCTGGACGTGATCCAAGGTGGCCCAAGAGCGCTCCAGCAAGATGCAGAAGGAGGCCACGCAAATCAAGACGGCAGGAGGACCCAAGCAAACAGGGACCGCCGGGCAGCCAAACGTAAAAGGCTGGCAGCTGAGCGAGAAGAACTAACGAGATACAGGAGCTCGACGACAACGAGCAATGCGAAAGGCGGAGGAACTCAGAAAGGCAAGGGCACGGGAAAGTCCAAGGACCAGTCAGGCCTGGAGCTTTGTTTCTCATGGGCTGCAGGCAAAGGCCATTGCGCTGATGTACCTCCAGGAGGGGAGTGCAAGGGGCCGACCAAACGTGTTCACAAATGTCGAATTTGTTTGTCGCCATCTCATAGGGATGCTGACTGTAGGGCAGGCTGAACTGATGCAGTGCCGTCATGGGCAAAACAGAAGAGCAGCCGCACCCTCAGCTTTGCAGTGTCTCCTCCCTCCTGTTTCAACAAACTGTCAAATGCTGCTTTAGGATAGTTGAAGGCTTGTCAAATTTGGGGATAGTTTGAAAGGAGTTTCAAAAGGGGGACTTCTGAAACCGTGCAACGGCAATTGAAGGATGTCACATCAGGTTGGACACGATCAGTCAAGCCGGTTGCAAATTGAATGATGTTTTCGCAGCTGCAGGGCTCCAGGTTTTCCCCCTCTGCAAAATGGCGGAGGGATCAAGGGAGACCACCGACTCAAGCAGCTCGTCTCCAGACTTTGAAGGGGACGATGAGGAAAGCAAAGAGCCTGCCGAAGCCGAACCGGCCAAGCGCAGGAAGACAGAGGACAGGGATAGTGACAAAGCCCCAGAAGGCGGTGATGCCAAGACGGAGAAGGACCAGCGAGACACAGATCCACCTGGTGAAGCAACGGCGCCGGCATCGAGTGCCCCCTCTGCGGTGAAGGAGGAAGTCGAAGACAGCGCTCCCTGGGTACCGGAACGCGTTCAGAAGGCGCTGGAAAAGAGTTCCACCTTCGATGAATTCCGCAAGAACAGGCCCTTCAGATACTTGCACCTTTTCTCAGGAGAAAGGGATCAGTTGGGCATCTCAATCAAGGAGGAAGCCAAAAGAGCCAGACTTGAAGTCTATGTCGAGTCGCTAGACCGCAAGAAGGACTCAGAGCTCAACCTGGCGAGCCACGTGGTCTACGACGAGATAGACAAGTCAGTATCCGCTGGAGAGTGGGACGGGTACCACTCAGGGTTCCCTTGCTCGAGTTTCTCTCGAGTAAGGTGGAGGGAGGCGCCCTATGGAGCCCAACCTGTGAGGAGTGCTGAGCAGATATATGGCTTGAGGGGAAATACAAAAGAACAGCAGAAAGAAGCCGATGAAGGCACCTTGATGGCCGTAAGGTCAGCTTGGTTGCACCAGCATCAGGTTGAGAGCTTCAAGAGGAGGTCCGTTCCCGAGATATCAACGTTAGAGAACCCGCCTGGACATGAACAGAGCGGCTCGGCTTGGGATCTCCCTGAACTTCAGGCCGTCATCTCAGACACCCAGTCCTCATCGGTGGAGTTCAACACGTGCGCCTACCAGTCCAAACTCCGCCAGAGGTGGTTCAAGCCAGCACGTTGGACTGGCAAGCTGGAGAACCTCACTTCTTTGGCAAGGGTATGCAGATGCCAACCGTGGGTACAACATGTACCACTGGTGGGGAAACACAACACGGAGGCAGCAGGGGCCTACCCAGAAGAGCTCACTGCACTGATTGCCAAGAAGATTGTAGAATCATGGAAACGCATCCTGAATTGGAGTGGCTGCGCTATCAGATGAAGGAGAAGACCAACAAGATAAACGAGCTCCAGATCAAGTGGCTGGAGAACGAAGAGAGACGACGCAAACGGGTCTATGACGAAGCGGAGCCATCTAACGTGAACCCCTTGTCAAAGGACCCAAAGTCCCGCAAGGTGACAACCAAAGCTACGGAGGCAAAGGAGTCAGAGACAGAGAACATGCCATCCTCATCTGCGGGGCCCTCCAAGAAGTTGACAAGGGAGGAAGAGAACGACTTCGCAATTGGGGGAATGCGGAATCCAGCCATTAGCGTCTCCAGGCTCCATCAAGTGGCAAATGTGGGGCGGCAGATTCACGAGGCGTGGCTGGACTTCGTCACAGAACACCCAGAGGCTCTGAAGGCCGCGGAAGACTACGGATCCAAGGAGGCAAAGCTGCTGGAGGACGTCACACACATGTGGAGGCAGAGGCTTGAAACTCTCCTTGACATGAAGGAGCCCGATGGCATCACACTACGTGAAGAGGTGGAGTTCAAGCCCCCGTTGCATGGATCCTTGTGGGACGCTTGGAGGGTCGCATCCAGAGACCCAGAACAATTCATCGGACAATGGGCTCGTGAGGGCGTGCCGCTGGGAATGGAATGTGAAGTGCCCCCATCAGGAATCTTCCCATCGGTCGAGGCAGAGGACCCCTTGGACACTCAGATGGACATGACGTCCGTAGACTCGATGAAGAACTACGAGTCAGTGGAGTCGCAGAAGGATGAAGCTGAGGTGGAGATCGACAGATACATCGAATGCGGCTTCTGCAAAATTCTTCCTCTTGAGGAAATTCACAAAAGGTTCCCCAAGGGCACAGCATCAAAGCTTGCTTTGATAATAAAGCAGAAACCTGACGGCTCCACCAAGCGCCGCATAGTGATCGACATGAAGCGGTCACAGGGGAACAACAGGGCCAAAGTGACGGAGCGCATAGTGCTCCCCAGAGCGCAAGACATCGTCAACAGCCTCCGTGTCATGCGAGCCAGAGAACATGAGTTGAAGGAGGAAAAGACGACGTCGGTTCTGAAGGGGTCAAGGTCTTTCGAAGAAGCAGCGATTGAATTCATGCTGATTGACCTACAAGACGCTTTCTGCCACTTTGGCGTGCACCCAAAGGAGTTGCGCCACTGTGTGAGCCCAGGATTACACAGCGGAACGGGCATCCTTTGGACAGCAATGTTATTCGGCTACAAAGCCGCTCCCCTCGTGATGTCTCGCCTGAGTGCGACAGTTGGTCGATTAGTACAATCACTATTTCATCCCGCTGCCGGCCAAGTTCAGGTGTACATCGACGACGTGGCGCTCATCGTCAGGGGCACCCGTCATCTGAGGAACATGCACCTTGCCAAAGTCCTCTATGTCCTGGCGGCATTTGGAGTTCGAGTGGCAATGCAAAAGGGCGAGAGAGGCCGGTGGGTCCAATGGATTGGCACGACGTTTGAACTGCAGCCGCACAAACTGATCCTGGGCACGCCACGGAAGATGATAATGGAGATCAAGGAGACCCTGGCAGCCTGGGAGAACAAAGGGATGATACCCACCAAGGATCTGCGGTCGTTCTTGGGGAAACTGGCATGGGTAGCCGGAATCGTGCCACGGCTGCGCTGGACAGTTGCAACGATGTACGCCGTCCTCACCAAGACAATCCAAGATGAGAGATTGGAGGCGGCCAGAGCCCAAAAGAGACCGGACACAAGGCCGAAGTTTGGGTTGGTTGCGACCAAACGTATGGGCACAGCCCTGCCATGGCTACGTGCAGCATTCGAGACACCGGAGCGCATGCTGATCCGGCACGAGCCGTTGGTGCTGAAAGACCCAGTCTGGGGCATCGTCACAGACGCCTCACCTCGAGGCTTGGGCGGCCTCATCATCCACCGAGTGGGCACAGAGTGGAACATCCTGGAGGCATTTGAGGCCCCGATGACCCCTGACCATGCGGCCGCATTGGAGATAGAGTTCCAGCAGGCTTCAGGACAAGCGGTGCTGGAGGGGCTCGCTGTTTTGAGGGCCTTGCAGATATGGTCAAGGAGAGCCAGTGGTGGTCCGCTCTGATTCAAGCGTGGCGCTCGTCATGTCGAAGAAACTGGCTTCTCCGGCAAAGTCCCTCAACTACATCGCATCTGAGATGGCGATCCTCCTGGAGAGAGCCCAGATTCAACGCCTGGTGCCACAGCACATCCCAGGCAAGTTCAATCAAGAGTCTGACTGGCTCTCAAGGCTGGGAGATCGAGGAGACATGCCAGCCTCTTTGAAAGGTCAAGGTGCGACGGACTTCCGCACTGTCAGCACGCCACATGGCGACGGCACCACCTGGATCAGCCGGAAGCCCCTGGATCCATGGCGTGCCAAACCCAACTGGGGTCTTTGACGCACTGTGACACAATCGCAGCCTGTGAAAACACCGCGGGCTGATTATCGGTTGTGTCAGTGAAGTGTGTACTTCAGACGTCCAGTGACCCATCAGCATTCACACGCATTCACCTTTGCAGCATGTAATTCACACATGTTTTCTGCAGCCATTTCCCCTCAAGCCCAACATGACTGGGGAACTGGTCCTGTCCGCGCCGCTGACAGTGGAGCCTACCAAGGCCCCCGCACATCACAACCCGGGCGCATGGATGCTTCTGGCGCTCGTGTTCATGTGTGGAATGCTCTTTCAAGCATGTGTGCCGCGGCTTTGCCAGCAAGGAGTGAAGATTGGCGGCAAATGTCGGAAACTGATCAAAGGATGGTGGCGTTGGTCAGAAAAGACCGTTTCAAGGAGCCCATCGAGACATCGGAGCCCCAGACGATCCAGACCGGAAGAAAATGGAATATTGGGTCCTGGGACGCATTCGAATACAGGGCAAACGCCCCCAGTCTGGCTCAGTATGACAGAGATAAGAGCACCCGTGCCAAGCGAGACGTCAGAGAGACCGGAAACCCCAACCTCATCACTGTGGGGACCAAACGTAAGGCCAAGAGACCCCAGGACAGCCCCAGACAGCACACTGGAAGTGCTGAGACACAGAAGGGAGGCATTCCGTCCGGCAATGGGAGCAATGATGGCCGCCGCAAGTCCAAGGCGCTGAGGAACGAAGAGACAAAGGTCCCCCTGGGTGAACTGAAATATAAAAATGAGAGATAGTATGTGGATGGCCAGAATCAGAAAGAATTTTGTGGGGAAATTTTACGCCCCGTCCACACTGGCCACAAAGAATACGAAGAGAAAGAAGGTGCTAGAAATTTTGGGGCAGCTCAGTCAGGAGCCTTTCCCATTAACTGTGGACTGTATCGTTGCATTGGCCTCCTTGCTCGACTCCACAGGGATGAAGGCCGGAGATCAATATCTAGCCGAAGCCAAAGCAATGCACGTCGAAGCTGGCCATGAGTGGTCCCTGCAGATGGATATGCAGTTAGCCACCTGCAAACGGGCCATGCAGCGAGACAAAGGTCCAGAAGTACGAGCCAAAGAGGTCAAGATTGAGGACATATCCCGGGAGGCATGGGACTCCGTGGGAGATGGATCCAAAGAACCCAAAAGAGCCACATGGTCGTACGCATGGGCACTACTGTGGATGCTCAGGGCCATAGAAGCCGCAAACTTGAGGGCAAAGGATGTGGTCATCAAATTGGAGAGCAAGCTGGTCAAGCTGCACATCAGAAAATCCAAAACAGATCAGAAAGGCATAGGAACGTGGAGAACGCTCAAGTGCTGCCAGATGCCGGAGTGTGAGATGGCTTGCCCTTTCAGACTGGCTATTGCGGCGCTGAACGACTTGAAGTCAGATGACGGCAACGGCCCCCTATTTCCGGAAGAAGGAGGCGGACTGGTGTCAAAAGTCAACATGGTCAAGTCCTGGGCCAAGTACGTTGACGGGGGCATCTCTGGACATTCTGCCCGGAGATCCGGAGCCATGCACTATGCCAGAAGAAATCTGGCTCTGCAGTCAATACAATTTCTGGGCAGATGGCGATCCTCTGCTGTGTTTCGTTACGTGGAGGAAGCGCTTACAGAATTGCCAATGAATGTCCCAGCAAGTGGTGACAGAGGAGCAGCAGGCCTGGAAGCGGATCGGAGCAAAACTGAACGCAGAGCTCTCAGGCCCAAATCAAAGGCAAGTTCGATCCAAGCAACGGCAAGCAAACAACCAGAGACACAACCAGTACAGCCGATTGTGGACAATGAGACAAAAGAGCTGGTGTTTGCAGTGTCGAGATCGAGGGGGCGGGTCACAAAGCACATAGTGGGGCAAGCTGCATGGGGGATACCCTTGGACAGCTGGGCAACTCTGTGCGGATGGAATTTCGCCCGACGTAATGTCAGAGTTGAGCTGACTCGAAAACCCCCGAGAATCGCCACTCATTGCAAGAAATGTTGGAAGGTGCATGATGGGCGCGACGGTGTCAAGGGAGCCAGAGAATGGGCGCAAAGCATGCACCTTGGAAGGGCTGTCGAAGATACAGCTGAAGATGAACCTAAATTAGACTGAGTCAGACAGACTCAAAAGGGAGGGTGGGAGGGCATGAAGAGACTGTGTGATTGGCAGTTGTTTGAGAATCATGCAATGATGACTAACAAGTGCTGAACACAGACCTCAGGGTAGGAGGGTGGGATGTTGAGCCTTGGGCCATTTTGGCTCAAGCTGACTTCCCTGGATTTTCCCACCCTCCTCACCCTGGGGTCCAGAAGTCAGCTTGAGCATCGAGAAATTGTTCCTCATGTACCTCTCTTTGTGGAGCCAGAGAATGGGCGCAAAGCATGCACCTTGGAAGGGCTGTCGAAGATACAGCTGAAGATGAACCTAAATTAGACTGAGTCAGACAGACTCAAAAGGATCTGGAGGGTGGGAGGGCATGAAGAGACTGTGTGATTGGCAGTTGTTTTGTTCCTACCATCATCAGCATCACACATGATCCTCCCCACTCCAACACCCGTCCCGCCGCTACTCCCATCAGATTTCGTCCATCCCCAAGGCCTCACGTTGATCATTGAAATTCATTGAATCCACGTTTGGCCGCCTGAACTGTGTGAGGTCTCGCTGCGTGACTTGAACAAGCTGGGCTTGCCGACAACAGTAGCTGTCGCAAAGCCGCGCAAAGTCTCTCAGCTTGTGGCAGGCTGCTGGAGTGATGCCAAGCCCCAGTGTGTCTGTGTCCTTCGACAAATTTGCTCTTTGTTGCAGCACATTTTGCGCAACTTCTGAGAGCTCGTGGGTCTGGTTCCAAGATGCTGCTGCCAGATGCTGCTAGGTGGCCCAGATATGTGGAAGATGTATCTTCATGACCAGGGTCTTGACACAGAGGTGGGTAGAACGAGAACCAGCCAATACGCCTTTCTGATTGGCACCGCACCTCAAGACTTGTCATGAACATGATGCAACTAATGTGATGGCTATGCCATGCCAAATGATACCAATATATACACCAATGGAACCCAATGGATATCAGGCACATTCAGATATCATGTCAAATATACTTCACTCTTCATTGGTGGCACCTTGAAAGACGCTCTTGGAGCTGGAAATGGAAACGGCAGGTGCTTCAGGAGACTCGAGGGGAAGTTGAACTTTCTCTGGATTGGCTTGAGACGCTTTGACTGCATTCCAGATAGAGGGCATCAATTCATCGATTCTCAAACGTCACACAAGACACTTCACATCAAATGTCTGTAGACGATGCTAGTTTATTCTGCGTTCCTTTGCTTGAATTGCAATCTAATTCCTTAAGCTTAAAATCTTCGTGTTTCTGTGAGTTTGTAAACGTTTCGAATGAGTTTGCTACTTTTGCATTCCTACTTTGATTCACCAAACCTTCAGGGTGCTTCCCGATCTGGTGACTTGGCTGTGCATCTTGAAGACTCACTCCTGGCAAGAACCCTCTGTCCTCACAGCTTTGGTGTGTTTTTCTGTGTTTTTCTTTGGTCATTTTGATCATTTGACCTGGAGATGAGGCTGATGCTTTCGATTGTCTAGTTGAATGCCGCTTTGACGAGGCGAATCTATGCAAAACCGGCAGATGTGATGTGCCAGATGTTTTTCTTGTACCAGAAGACTGACTGCAGCTACAGGTCTTTGCTTCCAGCTCATTTTCAGGGGAGATGCTTGCCATGCGGGCCTGCATCGGTAACGTCATGAAGCAGACACCTCTAACGCAGCGCAAGGACTGCTCAAACATGATGGGCGTGCAGCCCGCACAGCCTGTACAGCCGGTAATTACGAAAAGTACAGCTTGCAAATCAGATCAAATCAGTCTTAATCGACATAAACAATTGGATGACTGTCTGAGACCTTTGCCCCCGCCTGATTGTGACCTGTTAGATGCTTTGATTGCTGAAGCCCTATGATGCCTTCAATGGCCTTCAGGAGCAAGAGTTCAAAGTTGAAACCATCCTTCGCTTGCCAGTCACGCGATCAGCGGTGGAGACGGAGAGTTTGGAACTTGCCGCGGTCGATGGAAGAGGTGAGAACAGTTTGAAATTTCACAGCGGTGCCAAAAATTCTTCACAGCAGCCAGATATCACACAGAATGACTGTATCAGATCAATTTGATATGCAATTTAATTGCGGACTTGATCTGGGCAGCTGAGTGAAGTTCCTGTCGCATGCCGCGATATGCCGCGCAGTTCCAGGCAATGTTTGTGCATCGCTCCTTCTTCGGCTTCGCCACCTGAAATCTGGAAAGCTTTTGCAGCCTCTTGGTGGCAGTGCATCCGAGCATTCATATTTCCTTTTACATTTCACTCACGGCCATGATTCCATGATCATGAAAACGCGAATCTAAAATCAGAGCTAATTACCAACAAGAGTTACACCGAAAGTCAGCGGACCAACTTTCAGCGGTTGGCCTCAAGTGCATATTAAGATGTTGAGCTTCATATGTTTGTTGTCACTGATTGTGTGTCAATGTTCTGTTCAATCAAAAGCTGACAAGCAAGAATTGCTGCTTGACCCTGCAGAGCGTTTGCATCTTCTGTTGAATCCGGATGGACGGTGATACAGTTGTGACTCTGCTCTGGAGTGGTTGGTACGGTTGTCGGCATTTAGAGAATTTTCTGCCAGCTGTTTGAGATTGCCAATTGAATGCCAGCAAGAAAAGGACTCGCAGAGGCTAGAGTCAGTCTAATTATATCTAACAAAGGTCCAAGCTGCGAATGGATGGGGCTTCGAAGCTCGACGCCCAGGCAGGGGGAAAGATTTGGGACGTCCTGGAATATGAACTGCTTCAAACTTGCAACAGCTTCCATCCTGCAAAGCCAGTCAGGTGTCCCTAAAGTGTTCTGGCTTGGGAAGCAGAGTGCAAGCAGAGAGGCAGAGATGGAAGAGCAAGGACGCTTGATCGCACTTGTTTGCCTTATCATGAGAAATTCAAGCATCTCTTACTTACTTAGGCTTCATTTGTACATCTGATTGCCGTTGGCCATGTGGCAGTTTTGTGTGGCAGGAATCTGGGGCTGAGCAGACGGACGAAACTCAAATTCACCTGGACTGGGTGAATATGGTGTGCCGCCTCCTGGCTGCCTTCAGTGTGAGCTGCCTTAGTGGCACTTCAGGTGTGAGGGGATGCTGGCACAATCTGGCACACCACCAAAGTTGACATAGAGATACATCGAGTCTTTAGAAAATAGGTCGGCATGGGTTGTCAAAGACCATCAAAGACCTCAGCTGAGGCAGGTTGCACCCCAAGATCATCACGCTTGCAGCGCGGCAGTTGGAGGATCCATTTGGCCTTTTCACCCAAAGCTTGCGTCTAAAGACGCCTCTACCTTTGCAGGACAGGCTACAGCTGGTTGTGTTACTTTAAATACGAAATCAAATGTATTTCAGTGGATCACGTGCATAATCTGGCTGCTTGATCTGGTCGCTTCGCGACGACAACCGCCCGCACCGGAGGAGGTCCAATAAGACCATGTATGTTCTATGTTGGGCCTTTGTAGGGCTCATGTTGGGCTTTGTTGGCCTATGCTGCGCCCATGTTGGCCTACAGTATAGTGGGCCTGTGTTGAGGCATGTTAGGCTATGGGGGGCCTATGTCGGGCCTATGTTGAGTTTGTTGGGTCTATGGTGAGTCATGTTGAGCCTATGTTGGGCCTATGTTGGGCCTAAGTTGGGCCTATGTTGGACCTATGTTGGGCATATTGACCCCAAGTTTGGCAACTTAGCCGATTTTACTTTACTTCGAATGATCCCCACCGTGACCAAGCAGAATTTCTGACATAATTTCTGGCAGATGTAAAGATATTCTTTCTGGCATATCTTTTTGGCAAGGAAGACGAGGAGAGGAAAACTTTGATGAAATCTAGAGAACTTCGGTTTCTAGATTTCATCAAAGTTTTCCTTTCCTCCTCTTCCTCCTCCTCGCTGTTGTATCTGGCGTTCTATCTGACACTCTATTTGGCATATTTTCTGACATTCTATTTGGCAATCTTGATGGTATATGCATTCTGTCTGGCAATCTTGATGGCATATGTTCTGGCAATATGTTCTGGCATTCTATCTGGCATATCTTCTGGCATTCTATTTGGCATATCTTCTGACATTCTTTCTGGCATTCTATCTGGCATATCTTCTGACATTCTTTCTTGCATTCTATCTGGCATATCTTCTGACATTCTTTCTGGCATTCTATCTGGCATATCTTTTGACATTCTTTCTGGCATTCTATCTGGCATGTCTTCTGACATTCTTCTGGCATTCTATCTGGCAATTTTCTGACATTCTTTCTGGACCTTTCTGGCACATTCTTTCTGGCGGTTGAATTCCGGCAGTGCCCACTGCGGTCTGGCAGTCGCGGATAAAGTCCGGCAGTGCCCACTGCGATCTGGCAGTCGCGGATGAAGTCCGGCAGTGCCCACTGCGATCTGGCAGTCGCAGCTGAAGTCCGGCGGTGCCCCGGCAGTGCCCACTGCGATCTGGCAGTCGCGGCTGAAGTCCGGCGGTGCCCACTGCGATCTGTGGCTGGCAGATGAAGTCCGGCAGTGCCACTGCGATCTGTTGCTGGCAGATGAAGTCCGGCAGTGCCCACTGCGATCTGTGGCTGGCAGGTGATGTCCGGCAGTGCCCACTGCGATCTGGAGCTGGCGAGGAGGAGGAGTAGAAGAAGAAGGAGAAGAAGGCGGAAGACAGCTCTTATAAAATCTAACACCCCTCACCTGGCAGGTGGGGAAAAACAGGATTCTAGAATATTCTAGAGCAAAAATAGGACCCCCCAAGCTAAAGCTTAATGGCTATTGCAATTGCTTCCGGATTATGCGCTCCAACAAAAAACGCCTCGGCACTTTCGGTGCGGGCGGATTTTTCTGGATTTCTGTTGGGCCACTCCGAGCTTCCCAAGAGTTTGCACTCTTCTCTTCCGTCCAGGACATTCATTTTAGCCACTTTTTGTTGGGCACAACTCCACCAGAAGTTGGACCGTTTGAAGCCCCGTGGCATTCAGCACTTTCAGAGTCCTGCGTACTTGATAAGATTTGAGAAGCCTGACCAGGGACTTGTTAAAGAATTGAGCAGACCTCACTGACCTTATCACATACCTATTTTGCTCAAGGCCTGAAACGCAAAATACAGTACATCAAATTACTATGACCCATTGGACTGCCAAGTGACTTGAGGATGGCGGTTGCTGTCCACGCGCATGTGGTGTGTGTGTGTGTGGCTAAGGTTTCTGAGTGGCAGCATCCACACGATGGATCAATGGGCATCGAAATGAAGGTGGCATGAGCAAACACACACAGAGACGCGCATGTCATGCTGCGCGTTGTTGAAAGATGCAGGTTGTCTGGTTGCAAAGGCCATCAAAGACCCATGTGAGACATGGCGGGCAGCACAGTAATCCAGCATAACCCGGCTCCTTTTCCTTCGGCTTGGCCGGGCCCTGGGGCAAAAGGAGAAAACGAGAGCTGTGAGCCACAATATATCGTTGGCTAAAGTGATTTCCTCGACCCTCCAAGGACAAGATTGTTTTTGTAGTTTTGTTGTTTGCATTATTTTGCCCGCTGAAACAGTAAACGCCATACTCGCTACAGTAGGAACAGCAAGTTTTCATGAAACTGGGTATTCTTGTCTCAGTCTTGGAATTCTGAATTCTGATGGCCAAGGGCTGACATACTAGCTCGACAAGAATTAATTACCCGACAAACGCCTGCGAACATCCCGCAAACACTAGCAAATACCGACGCACGCCTTGAAATCTACATTTCCACTAATTTCGGATACTTTTGGTTGTTTCATCTCGGCCTCTTCCAATCTGCAGCTAAGTCACGGAAATGCCAATATTTCTACAAAAACGACAGGAACGTTGCGATTTTTGGCAAAACGCTTGATTGTAGCAAAGTCAAGAACGTTCTTGGCACTGGGGGTTCCAGGCCCATGATATCTCCAAAACGGGCAACAGGTAGAGGTAGCCGTAGCCCGAACCACAACAAAGGGATAAGGAAACGACGAGACATTGTGCGAAAATATGTCAATGTAAGTCAATGTGATAGGTTGTCCATCAGCGTGGTAATATCCCATTGCATTGCTGCGCTGAATCTTTATTACAGGTTCCCGATAATTTCAGGTCGCTGTAGGGTGATCATGTTCCCGTCCCTATGAGCATACGATTCCGTGTTGTTTTGATACTACTATGCATGAATACATACACTGATCATTTTTGGTCCAATCTCCAACCAAGTGAGAAAAAAAACAAGTAGAACAAACACGATAACTGCTCGCCTTCAGCTTCGGTTGAACTCTTTGGAGATGGCGATGGAAAGAGACACGATAACATTATTTGGAAAAAATCGCATACGGGACGGAGTCTTTTGACCACCCAATGTTGTCAGATATATTCAGACGTGCTGATGCTCAGCAGATTTTTTTTTAGGAAGGGACTTCAGACTCAATTTTACGCATAGCACAGCCATGAATGCGCTGTATATATTGCTAGTTGCATGTCTTTGCACTTGCACAGGTTGGCTTCAACTTGGACACGGAGGCCAATATAGAGATGCAAGTGCCCCTTGGTTGCATCTGAAATAATTTTGATATCCATAGTTGCACACGGAATTGCCCAGAAACCTGGTGTGTCATGTCATGGATTATGGTACTTTAAGGCGAAGGTGTGCTTCCAGCAGATAGGTGATCAATATTGATCAATCGCTAATTCTGCCGAGGCATGGCGTCAAACTCGGAATCAATAGGATGTTCTTGAAGGGTGACTTGCTTATACGCTTGGAGCCATTGATCGACGAAATTCCTGTCATTGGTGGAATTGTGCCTCGTCAAAGCTTCCAGATTCTCGCGATTGCTGCTGGAAATCCTCTGAGCTGCACCTGTTCTGCAGTGGGCCAGTGCTGTCCCTCTCCTTGTTGAGGTCGTATGCTTTCTCAATCAGCCTGAAGTGGAATTTCAGTACTCGGGGCTGGCAGCTCGCCAGGGCCTCATCTCCATTTATGCTGTAGGGGGCAGTTTGAGCAACGAGTGAGCCCGAGTGCAGTGCTTTGCTGTGGCAGATGTGGATTCCAACATTTTGCGGAGCTTGCTGCATTCTGCGGTAGCACAAGCACTGGTTCTGCCACAAGTGTCGCTTGGTCCATCTTAGTGCAGTCAGCCATTCAAATCGTCCATGCTCCGGACACGACCAACTCACCGGCTTCCTTTGAAATCAGTCAGGTCCAGTGGATTTCTCATGTGAGTTGTGAAGGTCCGTTGGAATCTCCGTTGGGCTTTTGCTAACACGGCTCGGTCGAACAGTACACAGCTAAGGGTCAAAATTCCGATTGGCACCGAAGAGCAAAACGTAGATCGAGCCCTTCTTGATCCAGCCCCTGTAGGCCAAGAGATGCCAAGAGATTTTTGGTTAGAGACTTTCGATGACTTTTGCATCTTTTTGCAGACAGTGCTTCGACAGTTTTGTCAAAACTTGTTTTGCCTTCACAGGTGTTCTGCGGATTTGGGCTTTGCATGCAAGAGATCTACCAAGCAGTTGGCCTTTGGGCAGCCGCTCGCGCAGTTTCTCGCATCTGATTGGAATCCAAGCGACAACAAGCCACAATTTTTTTTTACAACTGCATGACTCGTGAACAAAGCGACATCAATCTTTACATACCCACATAAGCCATCATAAGCCCACATCTTTGTTCCATTTATATAGTATCATTTATTATCATTTTGTTCTATAATTTGATGCTGCGGAACTGGTGAGGTCCTTTCATGGATTTGTCGCTCGAAACAGAACAATGGCAGACTTCAGTCGTGTATCATTCGACGAGCCCAGAGTGGAACGAAAAGCACGACTTTCTGGCCACATGGTCGCAAGCTGTTCTGGCAGACTCACTTACTTGTCTTTCACATCTCTAGAAGATTGACTTATCGCAGACTGATTGACCTTATTGATTTTGTGTTGATCTTATTTCCACGCCGCATTTGCAACATTTTGCCAAGCAGCCAGAATATGGATGCGATTTGGACAAAACATCGCTCTCCTGCAGGTCTTCGACAAGCGCCAAGAGGTTGGAATCAAGGTGTGCGACAGCAATTCCTTGTTCCTGCGCAACGTCCCTTGCCATCAAACTTGCATCGTTTTGTGCACTTGGGTGGGGAGTTGGTGGCCGCTGGCAAAAAGCCAGCTACCAGCCGACGGCAGAGATTCAGCCTTTTTTATGGTAGAGATCTGCAGCACTGCAGAGCAGGTTTTGAACCTGTTCCATCCTGTTCCTTAGCTTAGGTCATTGCAGCTGCGCCGCCCGTTCCTGTGGACGACCTTGCCCCTTGTTTCTCATTGAACTACCCACAAATACCCCGACAACAGTCAAGTTTCATCACAGCCCCCACAGCTACAAGCGGTCCCTAAGTGATCGGATTGGACATGCTCCCGTGTCAAGCAACGCGGCTTCTCAATTTCTTGTAGGCTTCAGGTGGAGTAGCTTTTCTCTGCTTGAAACGGCTGGAGGGATAATACCTGAAGAAGTTGAAACTCTCTTGGAAGGTGTATTTTTATGAGTGCGTGACGCAGTTGCTTTCAGAAGCCGACATGCTCAACAATGTCCATGAAGTGAAGCGCATGGCCGTCAATTGTTTTGTTTTTCATTGACTGACTATGAAACGCTTTTGTCCTCCAGTCCTGGTATCCAATACCAGTTTCTGTACCTGATATCCGGATGTGTTCAGTTACGGCTGTTGTCGTGAATTGTTATATTTGTTATGCGTTGATATCGTTGACATGCGTTGACACTGATCACAAGAGTATTGCCTTGGACTGGTGACTGGTGTAGAATGATGAGATTGTCAGACAGATTTATGATTTTGAAGGCCCCAGTCCTGAAAGGATGGCCCTGTAAGCCTTATGTAATATATATATATCCGTTGTTGGCCAACTGTTTTAACTAGTTTAACTATGCACGACCGAATTGCTGCAGTTGTTTGTTCGTCAGCCTTTTGCAACGGCCTGGGCAAGTCATGTAGCCCCTCCCACAAACCACACATTTGGAGTGTTTCTTGCTTTGCGATTGTGACAAACCTTCTTTTGCATCAGATCCCGTTCGATATTTGCAACGTCTTTTTGAGCCTTTCTGCTCTCGGGCAAAGGTATTCCAGTCAGAACAGGAGGTTGCATTGCTCAACTATGACCACGGCGATGCTCTTGGGTTGCATGTATGTGGCTGGTGTGTGGGTGGATTTGAGCACGGAAGAGCATGCTGTCTATGCCAGTGACAGTGAGCAGCATTTGAAATCGTTTGAACATTGATGCATTGTTTAAGCGGTCATTCAGTCCACCTCTGAGACTCTGATCAATTTTTAAGCTGAGCCATAGGATGCTGTGAGCCCTGTGCATCCTTCTTCTCCTTCTTCTCCAGCTGGTACTGCAGTTCTTCGCTTTGAGTGGCTGAACTTTGTGAGGCGCTGGGAACGGTCCTGAACCATGTTGAAACATGCTGAAACTATTTGTTGAAACATGGTGAAATTCATTGTTGCTTGGTCTCATTGCTTGGTCATGCTTGGTCTTGGTATGTCTTGGTGTGCGCGCTTGACAGAGTGCACGACAAGGCCAGGTAGAAGAGGTCCGGATTCTCGACATTTGCTTCGGGTGAAGTTGGATGCTGCTTGGCTCCACAGAGTGTGCCAAAGATATCAAAAGATGCTAGAGTGATCTAGAGTGAAATTTTCGTTCATGTAAACGTAGTAAGGCGTCAGTTGGTCCTACGTTGCTACAACATAATTAAAAAGCTCAGGGCAGAAGATGGTATGGCAACTGGGAATATTTGAGATGCAAGTTGTTGAAACTTGGCAATTCTTCGTGATAGTTGTGATGGGTCATCAGGAAGTTGTGGTACCCACCGAGCTGCTGGATGTGCAGAAAGCTACAGTTTTGGACCCAACTTTGGTGAAAATGCGCGCAAAAGTCCGCGAGGCAAACACATTCGTGGCAAATCCATACCAATCCGTTTGTGAGTTGGGATTTGAGATGAGCTTCAACTTATTCCTCTCTCTCTCTGTCTCTCTCTCTCTTGTTCTTCCTCAGCAGTACATGTGCTTTGGGTATCTTTGGCTGAGCTTGTGGCAGGTGACAAAGGACACACCTGCAGTTGCTTGGTTTCCAACTGCCACCAGCATGGACGAGGCCGGACCCCTGGGCATAAAAATGATTGCGACACAATGCGACACAACATGCTGGCCATGGAGTTTTTCAGAGACATGCGTTGACTCCCATATAACCATATATGGCCCAGATTGATCCATAATGCACTGACTAGAGAAATATAGAAGTATAGTGAAGTATATAAATAAATAGATAAATAAATAAATAAATAGATAAATGAAAAATAGTAAATAAATAAGTAAATAAATAAATATATATATATATATGTGTGTGTGTGTGTGTGCGCGCGCGCATGTGTGTGTGTGTGTGTGTGTGTTGAAGTAGTCAATTTGGCCAGACAATGCTGGTTTGCTGAGTCGACATGATTTGCCGGAACTTTGCAGGAGCTCCTGGCCATCCATCACTTTTGCATACTCTTGCTATGTTTTGTGCAGCTTTGCTAGTGGGTTTTCTTGTGATTTGCTGCCATGTGTCATGACAAGTGCAGTATGCCCTGCTGTTCAAGCAGACTGCTTAAGCAAAAGACGGAGAACATCGGAGAAACACGGAGAACATCGGAGAACATCGGAGAACATCGGAGAACATCGGAGAACATCGGAGAACATCGGAGAACCTGGAAAGCCTCCTGAAAGCCTCCTGAAAGCCTCACCGCAGATTCACGTAGATTTACGCAGGCCAGCGGGGCGTCTGGGACCGTTGGACCCACGGTTGAACTGGACCTCGAGCACACGCTGTTTCTTCTCATCAATGCCGTCGACCTGGAGCCGGGAGATGCTGTTGTGATCACTTTGTGAACACTTTGTGTAACACTTTGCGAACTTGTTTATATAATTTTGATTAATTTTACCCATATTTACTGTACATTAGTTTGTCTATGTCTCGAGCTATATTTTCACCTGCCCTGCTTAGGAATTCAGGAATTCTGTGGAACTGCATTATAGATAGTATAAGGTAATTAGGATGTCCTAGGAGTGGTTACCAATGCAAAAGGCATTCCAAGCTCAAGTGCGCCGTTTGTCTTCACCTTTCTTCCTTCTCGTTACCCACGAGGGGATCTTGCGGGTGGATCGGGGTGGCACGTTGCTGTTTGGAGAGGATGCTGGAGCATTGGAGCTCGAACTGCGCAACGGTCCTTGCCCCAGCATTGAGGCCAATGCATGCAACAGATTGTCTCGACGCAGTGTGGACCATGCACACACTATGACGCAGAGGCAATGACAAGATCCTTGGGTCTGCGCAGATAAAGATCTCTGACGTGCTTGCAGCTGGCGGAATGAAGCTTCTCGGCAAGAATGATGGACCCGGGCTCGCTGAATTCATTCAAACGATGGGACCCCCTGGGACCCCCATCAATCTGTTCTGTGTGGCCCTTCCGTGGCTCCAAATGTTGATTTGAAGTTGTTTCTTCTGCCCGTGCCATCCGATACTTCGGAAGTATATAATTACTCTTAGCTAGCCAGGTGGAGAGGCAACCGAAGATTAGCTCTAAAGCATGCAACAGGCAGGGCTGCCATTTTCTCAAGATGCATTGCCGACTTGCCAGCTGTCGAAGTTCTAGTGATTCTAGGTAGTAGATTATTAGATGTTATTAATTAGATGTTATTTGTGAAAAGGGGGGTTGACTTCGATGAACTTCGATGCAATGTCCTGAGCTTGCAAGGGCATTGCTTGGCTGACGTCGAAGTCTCCATACAGGGGCTTAGAACCTCGGTGGGTGCAGCATGTTCCAGGGATTCCAGGCTGTCACAAGTCGGAGACCCTGGGCTATCTGGGATCATTCTGGGGTCATGAAGCATGAAGCAATAGTAAAGTTAGCAAAGGCATGTACAAGGATGGACAAGGAACATCAAGCCATTCTGTTGACGATGTTGCCCGAGCCCGAATTGTTTAGCCTCAACACTGCGTACCTGACATTTAGCAACTGAGAAACTGACAGTCTTACATACAAGCAATGCAATTTGCAAATATGCGAATATTCTGGAAGCTGGGAGGGCAAAGCTCCCTAGAGGATTTCAGAAAACAATAGCAGACTCTGGGCAAGTTCGTTTCAGCCTTGCGTGCCCCTTATGGTATCTTCGCATCTTGTGGTTCTCAGAAATAGTTCCATTAATCAGTAATGACCTGTTGGCCACACAGTTCGACAGCAAAAAAGAAACCACCAGATACTGCACAAATGAACCTCGATAGCCCCTACACCACCAGATAGCGCAGTATCAGCGCTGGTCCAGAATGTTCTGAGGATTGGCCCAGGAGTGCGTTACCGGCTTCTGAGGCTTGCGCTGCGAAATCATGAAGAGTGCAATGAAATGCAATGTCGCGCGATGAAAATGCGATGAAATTGGGATGCCATGTGATATCTTCATTTCTGATTTTGTTAATTTTTACTGCCTTCCGTGTGCAGTGTGTGCTGCGGCCGCATGGGAAGCTCCTTTTCTTGCCCTTCTCATCCCTTCTCTATCCAGTGCAGTATCCATTGCTGTTTGTGAGCACCGTGCGTGTACTGCTCTGATCCTCGGTGTGTTTTGAGATGAGCTTGCACTTTGGAGAGGCTGGTTCTGCTCGATGCTGGCAACACATTTTGCGGTGACAACTCCTGAAACATGACCGGTGCATACTGGCCCACAAGGATCCACAAAGACCAGCCATGCTACTGAGCGCCACGCTGCCCAATGATGCCACCTGTTTGGTTGACACATGTTGACACGCAACACATTCCACAGATTTGATTCTGTTTGATTCTGTTTGATTGATGTCACTGGTCAACGCTTCGCTTTGGTCTTCTATGTGTATGTATAGATGTGGCTGGTGCTAGGTGAACAGGAGAGAGGTGTCAGGACCCGACAATGTGGGTTTTGAGGCCCCTCAATGTCGCGATGATTCGACATGATTCGCAATATTTCGCAATGCATCCAAGCAGGCGCATGACTACAAAAGAGGTAGGCCGCTCCAAAGACGCGCTCAGAATTTGAGCGTTGAGCTGATTTCAAGCTAAGCTTCAAATGAAGCTTCCGGCAGCCTGTTTGCTTTGCCTTGGNATTTGAGCGTTGAGCTGATTTCAAGCTAAGCTTCAAATGAAGCTTCCGGCAGCCTGTTTGCTTTGCCTTGGTTACAAAAGTCGAATGGATACGAATGGATACGAATGGATACGAATGGATAGATATTGAAACCTCCAGAAACGGTGCAAGCAGTGAAGGGCTTGAGCTTTGCATGGCTCAATCAGCTTTGCAAAGACCTTCAAAACCATTCAAAATCTTTGGCTCAGATGGCTACTGTAACATTGTATGGCCAGTGATTCACAACGCATTTCTGCATGTTGTGACGTGCTCAGACCTTGACGACTGTCAACCCCCAGGTCTATGTCACAAAGATTGACGACAAGCCGGCGACCAAGAAAGAAAGCAACAAATGTACCTGAGTGACATAGCAGTACACACAGACAGCAGTACTCGTACTAACACAAACATCATTGATTCAGGCCCTTTGAACTCAAACCCTTTCTCTATGAGATGCTTTGAAACAACGCAGCTGCTGGCTCCAATGGGGCAGCGATCAGGGGATAATACCAGGGGACATGTTTTCTCGTGTGTAGGCGAGTCGCCTAATTACAAAGGGACCACTCTCCCTTAGGGCGCAAGGAGTATAAAAGCCTCATGTGCCATGCGATGCCTAGTAAGACTATGCTTCGTTAACGTCTTTTTGTGACCTTAGTTCAAATAAGGTTTCCGTTTTATTGGGAAGTATCATTGAACTTTGATGAAAGCGCGGCATGATGGTGCAGCGAGTGTGAGGAACCAAACAACGCCTCCTGCATCGCACCGTCCATGAGCCTTCAGATCCTCAAAAAACCCCGCCCCCATCACGCAAAATGGATTACATTGGCATCCGATTTGTGCAAGAAGAGCAGCTGCCACAAAAGCAGGATTAAGGTCCGGAAGAAAGGCCATTCTTCATACACTAGTCTACTCTACCCTACTCCACTCACTCCACCCAACGCTACGCTACTCTACTCTACTATAATACTATATTAATCTATATTGCACTACACTATATGGCGCAGCACTATACTGTATGATTCGATGCCACATATACCACAGCCACACTATACCATACTATACCAATGGTATACATCATTATACCATATCATACTGTACTAAATGTATCCTATCGTTTTTTGGGTTGCATTGACATGTGTCAATGGTTTTGACATGTGTCAAGGGTTTAGACAATCCTAAATAAACCTCAAACCAACCCCAAAAAAAACATTTAAACAAAACCAAAGCAGCTGCAAGTGAGTAAACCCTCAACAACCCTTAAATAGATCTGAAACTTGCCCAAACATCCCAGAACAAACCTTAAACCACCTTGAATAAATCCTAAATGAAGCCTAAATCTTAAACCAAGCCTAAATAACCCCCCAATCAACCCTAAGTAGATCTTAAACCAAGCCTAAATAGATCTTGAACCAGACCTACACAAACCCTAAACCAACCCTTAATAAACCATTACTGTAACCAACCCTGCCCTCCCACGGCACGTTGGTGTGGCAGATTTGGCTGGTATTTCTCGTGAATATAAGTGACGCTGAGGAAAAAATCCGTCGTTGTGACCTTCGCAGCAGATAAAAAGGCCAGGTCCCAAGTGTCGCAACAACATGACTCAGCAATCTATTCCTCCTGAGGAGACACACAAACATTAGAGGAAGGTTACCACCCCTTGATGTCGATGAGGTCTGGAAGGAAGTGCCCTTCTCTAAACTTGGGCGGTGCTCACCTTGGAATCAGATTGGATCAAGCGTGATCAAGCGTATTTCTCTGCAAGACAGTTCTTAAGCACACAACACAGAAGGATACATAACTATACATAACCTGTGTTCATGTTCAAAAGAATTGTCAAACAGCGTCTTGTTCGATGGTCTTTGAAAACGAGCAACAAAGATCATGAATCATGAAGCATAGATAAACATAGTATCTTCAGTTTTTACCACAAACTTGGCAGTTCCTTATTTTCAACGCGCAATACAGTCCTATTCGGCGGCAAGAAGTTATACAGTTCATACATGTTCATANCAGTTTTTACCACAAACTTGGCAGTTCCTTATTTTCAACGCGCAATACAGTCCTATTCGGCGGCAAGAAGTTATACAGTTCATACATGTTCATATATGTCCATATCATATCATATCACATTTTTATCATAGTATATCATATCATATCATTATCACAGTATACCCTTTTATCCTATGTCATAGCATACTGGATCATTATCATATACTTTTATGTCATATCATTTCATTCTACAGTATACCATTTGATATCATATCATGGCAATTCATGGCATATGTTATGATATCACTTGATGTTTTCATATGTTATCATATNCAGTATACCATTTGATATCATATCATGGCAATTCATGGCATATGTTATGATATCACTTGATGTTTTCATATGTTATCATATGTCTTCATATCACATCATCTGACATCATATCGTATCATATTATGTGATATCTTATCATATGAAGTGGTGGGAGATAAGGACATACAGTGACAGAAAATATTGCTGTTTTCCCTCTTTTCATGGAAAAGATTGTGGCTGATTGATTCGGTTGGCTCCTGGTACCCCAATAAGGGGATGCTCTAAGCTGCCTGGCCAAGGAAGGGGTGTCCGTTGCAGCCCTTCCCGGCCTCGAAGGCCCAGCCCAGAGTATGGGATCAACGGGGTTTCTGCCATTTTGCGTCCCTATCCCGCACTGACAGATGGTAGTCCCGAAGAGAAGCTCAACAGGTAGTGGAAGCTTCAACTCTGCAGCCATTCAATGAAGTGAAGCACTTCATGGGATCACATCGAGGATTACATGCGCGTATAGATTCAAAAACATCAAACACAATGTGTACAGATTGACACACACACACACACACACACGCATACATATTGCATTGCAATGTAGTTACACAATACATGTGTTGTTTTGTATGTAAAGGTCAGCTTGACAGTTTTGGCTGTTAGATAGAGCATCAAAGCCAGGCAATGTAGCAGTTACAAATAGCAAAGGCATCAAAACCTAGGACCTACGACATTCATGTTATATTTGCGAAGTTTTGCGGAGAAGCAGGGGCAAACCTTGTCAAGTAGAATCTGATGCTAGGCAGAGCCAGTGTTTCTTCCCCTCATTTTTAGAGTAGCAGAATAGTCTTTGGTCTTTGCCATGGCAAGCCCGCTGCTGACCCCGGAACTGGAGTACCGGGATTACAAGAAAGAAGATGACGAGTCNTTTTAGAGTAGCAGAATAGTCTTTGGTCTTTGCCATGGCAAGCCCGCTGCTGACCCCGGAACTGGAGTACCGGGATTACAAGAAAGAAGATGACGAGTCTTGCAAAGCTTTGGAGATGAGAGCAATGCAAGGCAAGACGAACATTCGCAAGTCCCCTTNAACTGGAGTACCGGGATTACAAGAAAGAAGATGACGAGTCTTGCAAAGCTTTGGAGATGAGAGCAATGCAAGGCAAGACGAACATTCGCAAGTCCCCTTTGTGGTTCGTGATGCATACTTGTGGTAGATGCGGTAAGCTGCATAGATTGTGTATTTTCTGTTGTGTCAATCTATGCATCTATTTTTGTGCTGATAGAGTGTTGTGCCATGGCATTTCCACACAGCTGAGACTTCCTCTACCACCACACAATTGCACAAGGGCGTAGAGTCTAGCTGTAGTTACCAGTAGTGAAGTATTACAAGTGCTGCAATGTGGCATTGGAGCGCGGTNTGGTGCCTTCGACATGGAAGGGTGACAGCCCTTCTCATCTGGTCCTGTTCTCCTTCGTATCGGCGACGACGAGGATGATGATGATGATGATGATGATGAGGATGATGATGATGATGATGATGATGAATGATGAATGATGAGTGATGAATGATGAATGATGAATGATGAATGATGAATGATGAATGATGAATGATGAATGATGAATGATGATGATGATGATGATGATGATGATGATGATGANAATGATGAATGATGAATGATGAATGATGAATGATGAATGATGAATGATGAATGATGATGATGATGATGATGATGATGATGATGATGATGATGATGATGAGGAATGATGGATGATGAATGATGAATGATGAATGATGATGATGATGATGATGATGGTGATGGTGATGATGGTGATGATTGATGGTGATGATGGTGATGATGGTGATGATGGTGATGATGGTGATGATGGTGATGATGGTGATGATGGTGATGATGGTGATGATGGTGATGATGGTGATGATGGTGATGATGGTGATGATGGTGATGATGGTGATGATGAGATTGTTGTTGTAAATTTATTTCTTGCTCTTGTTCCTGTTTGCAAGTTGTGCTTGTGTTGATTCATGTCTCTCTTTTACGTTTTCCTTCTTCTTTGTCCACTTCTAGGTTGTCGCCCATGTGTTCCGAGTTCTGGGGCTCTTCCTCCAGACTCCAGACTGCTCAATTTTGCGCAGAAACGGGTCAAACAGGATCAAACAAGGGATCGAATATGATCAAATGAAAATCAAACCACAATACAAAAAGTAATTCCTTGATCATGCTTGATCGTTCCTTTAATCGCCATCTGGCGCACAGACTTGAAGATACGGACTCCTTTTTTATGGCTTCACACTGCCTGCATCAAAAGACATTGATGGGCCAGCTGTTGCCCAAGGTGGGCGCACTGCTGGTGTTGGCGGTGCAGCCTTGAAGACTGTTCGAATCCATTCCAAGATGAGCAAATTGGCATACATCTTTGATTTGAAGCTTGGGCAGAATCGAGGTTTTCAAGACGTGATTTGCGCTCCTCTTATCTGTGCACAGAAGATTTTGAAGAAGTGATTTCAGTGAAGAAGTGGTGACGCAATTTCAAAATGAAAAAAAGTGATCTGGAGAGGTTGAAGCTGCTGAGCTCGTTGCATTGAAACCTTTGATAATGACCTTGTTCCTCCCACGGCCAGAGCATGGTTGTCCAAAGCGATTGCCAAGGGCTGAGAACTATTGTCTCTGTGGACAACTGTTGCAACAAGTGACCAGGAAAACACATGACAGATCAGGCCATCCTGCAAGTGCAGCCCAAACTGATCACAAAAGAAGAAGTGATTCTGTTTGAGATTGAAGAAAGAACGCTTGCGACCATACAGCTCATGAGCAGGTTGTCGCTTGCCCCACAGAGGAGGCCCGCACATGCGAAGCCGGATTCTACATGACTTTGCAGTCCCAAAAGTGGGACCTGAAAGACACGCATGTGATATCAACTGTTTCAATTCACTGACCCCGGTGTTGCGATTGCGACACAGCACCAGCCAGGCAACATCCATCAATCCTTCGCTACTCCGCACTACTCCGCTACTCCGTTTGCACAAGTTCCAAACGATGACGGAGTAGGAAGGTCTTCAAAACTTACCCTTCCCACGTCTTTCCGCAAGCTCTTNCTCCGCTACTCCGTTTGCACAAGTTCCAAACGATGACGGAGTAGGAAGGTCTTCAAAACTTACCCTTCCCACGTCTTTCCGCAAGCTCTTACTCCATCCCCTGTTAATTTATGCTATTAATTAATAACGGGATTGAACAAAAAGATCAAGGTCCATGTTAATTCTGGGCTGAAAATTCGGTACGAGTCCAGAGGGGCAAGGGGGGCCGACAAGGGACATTTAAAAAAATCAAACGCAACCATTCAAAAGGAAGCCGGCCGCCAGCACAAAAACCCAACCACTCCGCAATAGCGAGAAACACATCAAGCAATCACCCAANAAAAAATCAAACGCAACCATTCAAAAGGAAGCCGGCCGCCAGCACAAAAACCCAACCACTCCGCAATAGCGAGAAACACATCAAGCAATCACCCAATGCTGCAAAAGGCTGATGGGCCTTTGCAGCAAGAAATTCAACTGCCAGACAAAACTAGATGATAACTTGGTGGCATCAACCAGCTTCAAGCAGCGCCAGTGTGCATTCCAATTGTTTCAACAAGACACAAAATCACCTACAGCTTGCCATGGCGGGCTCAATTCTGGGTCCGGAATGTCTTCTCAAAACTGGCTTCGCTCAAAAGGGCCTCCCCAGTTGCCGGTGGCCATAATCTACAAAGGTTTCAATTTGAACAAAGATTTGGCTTGCGTCTTAGACCCTGAACGGAAAATGTCATAAAAATGAATTTAAACACGGTCCCAAAAATGGGACCGCATGGCGGTCCCATTTTTAGGACCGCATGCCCGGCTAAGCAAAGAAAAAAAGAACGTCATTTTCACGGTCCCATTTTTGGGACCGCCTGGCAGTACCAAAAATGGAACCGCAAAAATTGCAATGTGAAAAGCAATTGCCGACCAACGCAACAAAACACGAATTATAACTGCGTTCAGGAAAGCAACAAAAAAAAAAGCTTTTGAACACACCAGGCCCGCACATGCGATGCCGGATTCTACATGACTTTGCAGTCCGCAAAGTTCTGAAAGACACGCATGTGGTATCAACTGTTTCAATTCATTGACTCCGGTGTTGCGATTGCGACACAGCACCAGCCAGGCAACATCCATCAATCCTTCGCTATTCCGCACTACTCCGCTACTCCGTTTGCACAAGTTCCAAACGATGACGGAGTAGGAAGGTCTTCAAAACTTACCCTTCCCACGTCTTTCCGCAAGCTCTTNCTCCGCTACTCCGTTTGCACAAGTTCCAAACGATGACGGAGTAGGAAGGTCTTCAAAACTTACCCTTCCCACGTCTTTCCGCAAGCTCTTACTCCATCCTCTGTTAATTTATATTATTAATTAATTGCGGGATTGAACAAAAAGATCAAAGTCCATGTCAATTCTGGGCTGAAAATTCGGTACGAGTCCAGAGGGGCAAGGGGGGCCGACAAGCGTAAAACTTTGACACGCAAAGTTAGATCGCGAAAACCGCTTTCAAACCTCTTACGCTCAAAGTAAACCCAAACCAAAACAAACTCAAACGTGCAA
>BGPT01002282.1:85161-95316 GCA_003297045.1 Symbiodinium sp. clade C Y103 | reverse complement strand
GGATAGAGAATGATATACAAACATTTCAAAATGCAAAGATCCTGGCATGCGAGCTGCAACAACCTTTTCGGCAGCAACCTTTTGAAGGATTCACCTTTGGTCGACGCGTTCAATACCNAATGCTTATCATTGTTTAAAAAACATGTTTTTGTGTACTTTTATACTGTTTAAAAAAGTTGTGAAAAACATGTTTTTTAATTTTCTTCATAATTTCCAATAATTTTTTGTATAACTAACATTATAACTAATTATAATGATAAATCTCNGTTGTGAAAAACATGTTTTTTAATTTTCTTCATAATTTCCAATAATTTTTTGTATAACTAACATTATAACTAATTATAATGATAAATCTCACCTAAGTATTTGTTGAATTAGTATAAATCACTGATTATCATAAATCGCCTTCAGCTTGAAATTCATGTCGTAATTTTCAGGCTCAAAGATGTCGGGCCCGATAGATTCAAGTGAGTTGGCGCAGCATCTCGCACGTGCTCAACAACGAGCGCTGGATGAAGAGTGCAGAATTTGTCGTGAACTTCAAGCAGAGCTGCAGGCAGAGCGTCGCCAAAGTAGCTATGCAGCATGTTAGTTTTCCATTGTTTTTTGGGAGGGATCTCACCCATATGTGTGTGTTTATCGTCCAAACAATCCTTTCATTTGGAAAAGTCTTTTTTTTGTGAGGTGAGATGCTGGCATCAGAACTGACCACTATGCAGCTTGCTCTTCAGAATGCCACCCTGCAGATTCGCAACGAAACCATGCAGGGGGAGGTCCTTCAAGCCAGGATGGCGACTTTTCGAACCGTGCTTGAGTCGCAAAGCCTTGAAGTTGAATCTATGGCAATGAGGATGCAGGCGGTGGCTTCTGAGTATGAGATGGAACGCTCTGCCAGAGATTGAACAAGATAACACGATACCAGCTTCGAATAAATGAGAAAAAAGTATATATGTTTCTGAAATGAAATCCTGAAAAGGATATACTTGAAAATGCATGAGCTGAAAAGCTTACTTCCTGGAAAGGAGATTTTGAAACATATGTGCTTGAAAAGGCATTAGCTGAAAAGCTTATCTCCTGAAAAGGAGTTTTTGAAAAAATATGCTTGAAAGAGCATTAGTTGAATAACCTATTTCCTGAATAGCTATAAACCTAATGTTGTCATATTGAATTATATATGTGTTTGTTTATTTTTTCTTTCTTTATAAAATATGCAAAGAATAGGATACAATATCAAAACCCGCAACCAAGTAAGCTAATATTTTCTATGGATATTGAATTTAATCTTTTCCAAACAGCAAAGTTTTTTTCTTCTGCAAACTTTATGTTACTTTTTAAAGCTTTGTCATACATCTAAATATTGATAATTTAAAAATGTATATTGAAATTTATAAAAGAAAAAAGAATTCGATATTTTAAAAATTAGATCTAAAATATTTTTGAAAAACTTTTTCAAAAATCTTTCAATCTTATATATTTTTTTCGTAAAAAATTGCGAACTTTTTTGATATTGAATTTAGAATAGATTTCTGAACTTTTCGGAACTTTGTTCAATTATATCTCAATTTGATTTCTGAACTTTTCTGATCTTTTCTGTACTTTTTCAACTGTATTGCAATTAGATTTCTGAACTTTTCTGAACTTTTCTGAACTTTGATCAATTATATTTTAATTTGATTTCTGAACTTTTCTGCACTTTTCTGAACTTTCTTTTTTAAATTTATATTTCAATTGAATTTCTGAACTTTTCCAGAAATTTTCTGAACTTCTCTAAACTTTTTATCATTTAAGTTTCAATGAATTTTCTGAAATTTACATCAATTGAATTTCTGAGATTATCTAATCTTTTCTGAAACTCTCTCAACTATATAGTGAAGGATTTTTGAAGTTTTTTATTCTTGATTTGCATTATTCTAAACTTATTTCAGTTATTTGTTAATTAAGTTTTAGTTTCTGTTTTTTCTTCATTTTCTGACTTTTTTTCATTTCATTTCAGTGAGGTTTCTGTATTCTCTTAATGTCTCACTTGTTTTCTCAATCATATTTCCAGTAAAAAATATTTACTTGTCTACAAAGTTTGGGATTTATATTATTTATTCTATTTAAATATATTCCAATGTATATGGTTTTAAAACTTTTCAAAATTTATTTTACAACATGATTCTGAAGTATTGTGAACTCTTTCGAACTTAGTTTGAATTCTAATTATATTTGTCGACATGTTCTTCTCAACTTTCTTCACTTTCAATTCAAGTAAGTATCTTCACTTACCTTTACTTATTCAACATTTTCTAAATTCAAATAAATCTATATTTCTTAAGTTCTCTGAATGTTTTGGATTTACTTGCAGTTCAGTTTTAATTTAATTTATGAATATGTTTTCCCTTTCCTGAACAATTCTAATTTGGGTTTCCATCCCGCTGGAATTTTCTTAGTTGTTCTGAACTTTTCTACCTATACCCTAATTTGAGGACATATATTTTTGATTTTTTTGGTTCAAAATATATTTCTGAAGTATGCTGGGATGTTCAAAATTCTATCTCTGCTCGTACCTCTTATATGAAAAAGTAATTTATATATTTTCCAAAACCGTTTTTTTCTATTTTTTGCCTTTTAAATATCTTACTTTTTGTTTTTAACGCATTTATATATAATTTTGATATTTTTCACCTAAAAGTGGAGATACCTTTTGTTTTCGACATATTTTGTTAATTCCAAGCATATTTATCTTGATTGTTTTGTATATTAGTTATAACATATATGCACCCCAAGGTGAGCAACACAGGAAAATTTCAACAAAAATAAAAGCAAAAATACTTGAAAATCTGTAATCATCTTTTCAACAAACAAAATCATATTTAATATCATAGTTTAGTAAAAACAGTGCAAATGATATGTTCAGTTACATATATATATATATATATCATGAACATATACAAGCCACAATATACGTATATATAAACAGTTACATTTTTAGCGGATCAAGTGTTTCAGGGCGTTCACTCTGTTGATGCCATGGGACCTAAAAAGGTCAAAGAAGTTTTGCCAGCTGCTGACATCAAAAGACTGAAGTCAGCGCTGAAGAACAAAGCCGGTCAAGCTGGCGTGGATGAACTCGCCAATGGCACCAGCGAGGAGAAGCGGGAGATCTTGAACAAGTTCGCCGAAGATCGAACTTTGAGTTGGAGATTCGAGCTGGCGCAAAAGACTAGTCTTTCCCGTGAGGAATCTTCGGCTGTCAAGGGCCGGTGGCTGACCAGAAAGCAGATTGCCATGAAGGAGGGCATGGAACTCAATGACCCTCATTTGGACATAGTGCTGAAGGGCTTGCCTGAGCGTGACCATGAGAATCCCTTGCTTGCCCAGGAAGGTGTGAAGCAATTTCGTCTCGAGATCAGCAAAGATAAGATAGCCAAGAAGCAGAGTGAGAGCACTGAGGTTACCAATGCTGCTGCAGGCATGGATCGCCTAAAGAAAGCTCCGGCGTCTGGGAGCAAGGCATTGCCCGCAGCAGCAGGTGTTCCCACAAGCTACGGAGGAATCCAAGTCAATTGGACCACTGCTATGAAAGGAATGAGGACAACGGCGGCAAACAGTCTGAAGGAAGCATGTGGGCTCATTGCCTCCAGCCAGAAGCATCGATCCGGGATCGAGAATGCCTCGGACAAGGTGGCCCTTCGAGAAGGACAACGCATTCTGCAGGAAGCAGTGGAAGCTATCGAGGACATTCAAGCGGCTTCTCAGGATACCCAAGAAGATCACAAGCGATTGCTGGAAACCAGCCAGCAGTTGACTGAGAGCATTGGCTGCTTCAGAGACTTGCTTCATCATGTGGCCCCCAAATCCAAGCCGGTGGAGAAGGACAACAATTGAACTTGCTTTGCCTCGCCCTGGAACTCAAAAAGGTCCGATATCGTCTCTGTGTCTTGCTTCACCTTCAGTCATGTTCCAATTGTCTGAAAAGACAAGTCCTGAAAACGACATAGTCTGAAAAGACAAATCCTGAAAAGGATATAATCTGAAAAGACAGATCCTGAAAAGGATATAGTCTGAAACAAGAAACCCTGAAATGAATACAGTCTGAAAAGACAAGTCCTGAAAAGGACATAGTCTGAAAAGATAAATCCTGAAAAGGATATAATCTGAAAAGACAAATCCTGAAAAGGACATAGTCTGAAACAACAAATCCTGAAATGGATACAGTCTGAAAGGGCAATTCCTGAAAAGGACAATAGCATGATGCAAGCACATCGATCCGGAAAATATTTGTTGCTTCATTTTTTCCATTTGTTCTGTAGGCTCACATTTCAGCTGCTCAAGATGGAACAAACCGTTTGGACTTGCCTGGTCGACGGCCTTTTTTTAGACAAGTATGATCTCATGCAAGTCATGAACGTGGATCGGAACCGAATGCAATGGCTGCAGGGTTCCATTACTTGGCACTGGTGGCTACGTGTGGTTCCTGAGCGGCGCCGCATCCGAGAAGAACGTGCTGCCGCGACTCAGCAGATGGCTAGAGCGGCTCAGGTGGAGCATCGAACCTGGCAAGATGATCCGTACTTATCGGATTCGTCCTAGATAGCTGCACAGCCTCGCAAATTGCTTGCTCCCAGCTTCGAGCTCTGGAAAAAGACGGATTACGACTATACATTTGTGACTTGAAAAGGTCATACACTGAAAAGTGTCTTTGCCTGCAGATGCATTTGAAGTGCGGAACTGATAGTTCTGACTTGAAAAGGTCGAAGATTGAAAAAGTCTATTTACCTGTAAAGGTAATTTCTCTTCCTTTATTCCCAGCAGACATAGCAAAAGAATCATCCTATAGGCTGTTTCGGCTATATGAAAAGAACGAATCTACATGCATCCGATGAGTCGAAACGAATTAAGGCGGCATGCCATGAAGGGGCGTCTCGTCGAGGTTTGAACTTGGGTCAGGTCGCCGATGTTGCTGCCGTGTTTCAAGAGCACGGCTTGCTGACAGATAGCTCATCAGCCAAAGAGTTGCGCAAGGTTGATGAGCGAGCACAGCGACATGGGAAAAAATATACATCGTTGATTCCATTGCCCAAAACTGATGGAACTTCATTTGACTGGCGAGTCAGCAGCCCACATCAACTGCTTCAATTTTTTGTCGATGGCTCCTCTAACTTTGAAGATTTATTAGGGTTGCAGAGAGAAGGGCGACCACTGCGACTCCTACTGTGCGCAGACGAAGTGGTGCCTGGCAATGTTTTGCATCCGGATCCCAGACGCAAGTGCGTCGCAATTTAGGTTAGCTTTGCAGACTGGCAGCACTTTCTGCGATCAGAGCATGTGTGGTTGCCCGCCGCTACTCTTCGATCTTCGTGTGTGAAGCAAATCACTGGTGGCCTGAGCAACATTGTCCGCCCTCCTTTGAAAGAATGGATGCCAACCTTTTGTGGAAAATCAATTCAAAAACAGTCCTCCGTGCAGGTGGTGAGCCTGAAACTATTTGGCATTGTGGCCGATGAGGCTGCAATAGCAGCAACTTTTTCAATCGAAGGTGCACCAGGGAGAAAACCATGTCCTTTATGCTTGAACTGCATATCAAAATTTGCAGGAGAGGTCCTCACAGACAGCTCAACTTTCAAAGACATTTCCACCTCCGACGTGGACGCCTTTATTCCTTTGACTGATCAAGCAGCTATTGAAGCTGTTCAACATTTGCAGCAGGAAAGCTTGAGTCTCACTAAGGCAAAATTCAATTCTCTGCAAACAAATTTGGGCTTCACGTTTAACTCTTTTTGTCTGTTTTCGCTGATCCAGACCTTCATTCCGTTTGCAAGCTGTCTATCTGTTCATTCGATGCATTGCATTGCTTTTGGAGCAATGGTATTGTGGCCGCTGAAATGCAATTGTTTGTGTCACGATTGCTGGAGAAGAAATGGAGTCCTGAGATCCTTCGAGTCGCAGTAGGCGTGAAGGTCGAGTCAATGCATCCGTCCTCCTCCGCCTCCCGCAAGCGCAGGTATTTCTTGGAAAGCCAGCGGCTCTGAACAGATGCATGTCTTGCCTCTGATCCATCTTTGGATTCTGTTGCTGGACCGAGCTGATCCGGTACATGTGCATTTCGGTCCAGAAGCCCAAAGTCTCCGAGCCTTGTGCGAGAGAATGTACGCCTTGGTGCTTTTGAAATCGAAACAACGCCTGCATTTTGATCTTTTTCAACAAATTTATGACCGGAGCTCTATCAAACCGAAGCATCATTATCCTTTGCATCACGTGGCACAATATGACAAATTTGGCTTTCTGTTGGATACGAAAGCACAAGAACGAAAACACCAAATGATCAAACGAGAAGTTGAAAGTTCAATACAAATTTTGTCGAATTTTGAAGGACGTCTCTTGTACAAATTGCAAAGCACGCAGCTCTCCGAAATCATTCGACGTGGTGAAAGTGCTTGGCGCATCACCTTGATCGATCCCCTTCCACAACAGGCCACTTGGTCCTCAGATTCTCTGGCGGAGGCTGGTGTGCACTTCAAGAAAGGAATGCCCATTGTATCAAACGATCTGAAATGGGCTGGCTTGATCCTAGACTTTGTGCAAGATGATACATTGTCCATTTCTGTTCGATACTATTTGCGCAGCTCTGCAAAGGTCCTGGGACTTGGCATCTCTGAATGGAACGTCGAAAGCACAGTTGCAGCAAGCCCATAGCAGAATCGAACCTTCAATGTGCCAGCTCATTGGCGTTTACTTGACAAATCTTTGCTCACCATTTGGTGATGAATGCGTGCCAAGAAAAAGAGCCCAGCCTTCGGTTCGTTCTGACAGAACGATCTTTCGGAAACGAAACTGATCTGAAAAGATCTATAATTACTTCTCATGCTTTGATTCCTTCTGGAGGAATTTTTCGAAAGGAGCCTCATCTGCAAAGATGGAACATCATTTTAATCTGGATGTAGTCTGAAAAGACAGGTCCTGCAATGGACATAACCTGAAAAGACTTTTCCTGAAAAGGCAACGTTTAATTTCAAGGCGCGTTAACTTTTATATTACATGATCATGCATTTCATTCCTTCCATATCATTCCATAACAAACATATGTTATATGATGTACAATTCCAAATAACCTAATTAAAAAAAGCTTGAAGCAAAAAGACAACAATGACATTGCGTCATATACCATGTTTCACTTCAACAGAAAAATAAAAGACACAGAAAGCCATAAATTCAAAAAAAGGAATAATAAAAATTATCTTTGAAAAGTTTGCACAAGATATGCTAGAAAAACATAGATTTGGTAACCTCTTTCGACGCAAAATGTAACTTCATGTAACTTCTATGTACGAAAATTGTAACTTCATGTAACTTCTATGTACGAAAATTGTAACTTCATGTAACTTTACTTAAGTTAGATAAGTTCATGTACCCTCTACAACAAAAGTTAACTTAACTGTTGTAACTTGCTTATAAGTATCTAAAGTTCCACAACTTCAAAAGGGGAGTCTTCGCAGGCTTGAAGCGCGTGGTACCACGAAGCTCAAACACATCAGGTATGGAAGCAAAGAGTCGCTGGGCGTGTTGCACTTCCGCAGGAACGTCCTGGTACACATAGTTGTCGTCTTCGTCTTTGGCGTCCAAGTCATCTAGCAGAGACAGTTGCGCTGTTGGACGTAGCTGCAAGAAGTCACCCAAATGCAAGACAATAGGCAGCTTGCTCAATTCTTGTCGCAGTCTGAAACTCACGGTGGGACTCTCTATAGTTCAGCGCCCAGTGGCGCTTTCAAGGCCACACCATCCACGGCCGCCCTCCACTTTGCAGGTGGCTGCCTGAGCAGTTGTGTGATGCCATGAAGCTTTTGGCTGACTGTCAGCGTCAAACTTAATGACCTGAAACAAGCTGACTGAAGATTCAGATTTTGTTCCTCGAATAATTGTGTGGCTCAGAATTTACAGGCAGAATCCTGTGTAGCCTCAAGATTTTAGGGCCTGTAGCTCTGATTGAAAGATTCGGGTTCTTTCAAAAGTCATTTACAGTTGGTTCACCTGACTGCGGCTCTGAAGATTTTGGTGAACATTTTGGTGAACATTGGTTTGAAAATTTGGTGACCGTAGGTCTGAAAAAAATTGGTGACCGTAGGTCTGAAAATTTTGGTGACCATAGGTCGGAAAATTTTGGTGACCGTAGGTCTGAAAGTTTTGGTGACCGTAGGTCTGAAAGTTCTGGTGACCGTAGGTCGGAAAATTTTGCTGACCGCAGGTCTGAATTTTTCTTTTGCTTCCTATATCTTCAATTTAGCTTGCCAAGAAATTGGAACCTATGGATACCTATGGTACCTCAGAGGTGCCATAGTTGCCATAGGTCTCAGAATTTTGGTGACCGTAGGTCTGAAGAATGTTGCGTTTTTTTTTCCGCCAAAAAAATTCGAAGGCTGACTGCAGGTCTGAAGAGCGTTGTGTTTTTTCATTTTCCCTAAGTATGCAATTTAAGCTGCCAAAAAAATTTCGAACCTATGGTGCCTCAGAGGTAGCATAGGAGTCTGGCGCATGTGGCAATTATTAATGAATGTCAGGGGGTTGACCGTAGGTTTGGAGGGTCTGAGGTCAAACCCTCAGAATCCTATGGCACCTCAGAGGTACCGTAGGATTATGGCTCTTTTGGGCAAATGTCAGGCTCATGTTGGCACACAGCTGGACCCCTGTCAGAGCCTTAAACCCTCAGAATCTAGTGTAGCATCAAATATGTTAGAAGTTCACAAGAAAAAGTCCACAGCCTATAACATCAAGAGCGTGCTTGAAGTTCCAAGAACATGTTCGCAGCGTAGCATCAACTGCGTGTTTGAAGTTCCAAGAATAAGTTCGCAGCGAAGAATCAAGACTAAGAACGTGTTAGTAGTTCCAAAAACAAAGTTCACAGCGTAGCATCAAAAGCATGTTACTGTAGAAGTTCATAGAACAAGTTTATACCATAGCATCCAGAGCGTGTTCGAAAGTTCCAAAAACAAGGCAAGTTTACAGCGTAGCAACCAGAGCGTGTTTGAAGTTCCAGGAACACGTCTTAGCGTAGCATCAAAACTAAGAGCGTGCTAGAAGTTCCAAGCGCAAGTTCACATCATATCACCAACAGCGTGTTAGAGTGTGTTAAAAGTGCCAAGCACGAGTTCAAACCGTAGCAGCAAGAGCATGTTAGGATTTTCAAGAACAATGTCACGGCGTAGCATCAAGAGCATGATAGAGGTTCCAAGAACAAGTTCGCAGCATAGCCTCAAGAGAAGTTCCGGGAAAAAAGTTCACAGCGTAGCATCAAGAGCATGTAACCATAGAAGCTCCCAGAACAAGTTCGCAGGGTAGCATCAAAAGCGTGTGAGAAATTTAAAGTAGAAGTTTCCAGGGTAGCAACAAGCGCATGTTCGAAGTCCGGTCCCTTGGATCGGAGTGGAAATTCAAGCATCAATGAGTCAGTCAGTCAATGATGTGACAATGTAACATAACAATGCGGATATATCACTTTAAGGCGGCGGGCTTTGACATTATTCAGAAAATGTGGCCGCGCTAGATCTGAGTCCGGCAGGTTTAGAAAAACCTACCCTTTTCTCGGTATCCATCATGAATCGACAAAAACTATCACTAGGTTGCAAACTGCAGCACAATCCGCCAGTCTATGCCTCTAACCATTGTTGAATCATGACTGACGCCTGGCCCAGGCACCAACCAATCATTCAAATTACTTTGCTTCGAGTGATCCCCACCATGAGACTTTCTTTGGCATATAGTGTGATACAGATTTTGACATAACTTTCTGGCAAAACTTGATGGCAGGGAAGAAGAGGTGGAGAGGACAACTCTGATGAAATCTAGAGACCGAAGGTCTCTAGATTTCATCAGAGTTGTCCTCTCCTCCTCTTCCTCTTGGAATTCTGTCTGACATTCTTTCTGGCATTCTATCTGACATTCTTTCTGGCATTCTATCTGGCATTCTATCTGGGTAAGAAAGACCGTAAGATAGACCGTAAGATAGAGGCATTCTTTCTGGCATTCTATCTGGCATTCTATCTGGCATTCTTTCTGGCATTCTATCTCGCATTCTATCTTGCATATCTTCTGACATTCTTTCTGGCATTCTGTCTGGCATATCTTCTGCCATTCTTTCTCGCATATCTTTTGACATTCTTTCTGGCATATCTTCTGACA
>BGPT01002282.1:51737-85156 GCA_003297045.1 Symbiodinium sp. clade C Y103 | reverse complement strand
GGCATTCTATCTGGCATTCTATCTGGCATTCTTTCTGGCATTCTATCTGGCATTCTTTCTGGTATGTATTCTGACATTCTTTCTGGCATTCTATGTGGCATTCTTTCTGGCATTCTATCTGGCATTCTATCTTGCATATCTTCTGACATTCTTTCTGGCATTCTATCTGGCATATCTTTTGGCATTCTATCTGGCATATCTTCTGACATCCTTTCTGGCATTCTATCTGGCATATCTTCTGACATTCTTTCTGGCATTCTGTCTGGCATATATTCTGCCATTCTTTCTGGCATTCTATCTGGCATACCTTCTGACATTCTTTCTGGCATTCTATCTGGCATATCTTCTGACATTCTTTCTGGCATTCTGTCTGGCATATCTTCTGCCATTCTTTCTCGCATATCTTTTGACATTCTTTCTGCGTATAGAAGACTGTTTCTTTCTGGCATTCTGTCTGGCATATCTTCTGCCATTCTTTCTCGCATATCTTTTGACATTCTTTCTGGCATATCTTCTGACATTCTTTCTGGCATATTTTCTGACATTCTTTCTGGCATTTTATCTGGCATTCTATCTGGCATTCTTTCTGGCATTCTATCTGGCATATCTTCTGGCATTCTTTCTGGCATTCTATCTGGCATTCTATCTGGCATTCTTTCTGGCATTCTGTCTGGCATTCTGTCTGGCATTCTTTCTGGCATTCTATCTGGCATTCTTTCTGGCATGTATACAGGTTGAAGTCCGGCAGTGCCCACTGCGATCTCAAGTCCGGCAGTGCCCGCTGGGATCTGGCAGTCGCGGTTCAAGTCCGGCAGTGCCCACTGCAATCTGGGGCTCGCGGTTCAAGTCCGCCAGTGCCCACTGGGATCTGGAGCTGGCAGATGAAGTCCCAGATGGAGTCCGGCAGTGCCCACTGCGATCTGAGGCCTGGGATCTGGAGCTGGCAGATGAAGTCCGGCAGTGCCCACTGTGATCTGGAGCTGGCGAGGAGGTCCGGCAGTGCCTGCTGCGATCTGGAGCTGGCCCCGACGAGGCGGGAGGAGAAGGCGGGAGTAGGCGAGATGTTGTCCACCCCCCCCCCCGGCGCAGCTGTGATAAAATCTAGTAACCCTCACCTGGCAGGTGGGGAAAAACAATGAAAAGTGACAAAGCACAGTCTGAATGACACAATTGATCCGAGGTCAGCTCAAGCTGCTGCATGTCATGATTCGTTCTTCACATGCATTGCTCACAATGTAACACTCAGCGCCAGCTCCGGCAGTGCATTTTCCACTTCCTTCCAAATTCAGGAAGCGAAATTATCAATTTATTGAAGGACTGCAATTAAATGCGAAGATTGTCAACCGAATCAACTCGGCTACCCTGCTGACATCACGTTCTACTACTTCTAATAAGTCAGCACCCCTGCATGCACAACAGATTGTCTCAGCACTTCAATTATTTGGCGCAACACTCACGGCGCTCGGTGGCAACAGGTCACTTGAGGTCATGTTGAGCCGCTGAAGAACTGTACAGCAGTAACTGGTCAATGGTGAGCACTACCTGCTACGCAATCAATCTCAGTGTGTCCAGCTAGTAATGTAGAGGGAATCGCCCCACACAGGGCCAAGGCCTTTGGTGCCACTGCCTCCCCGCGCAAGCATGTCAGAAGGGGTACTCATTGGTGACCAGCCAATCTGCGTCTGGTTGATTGATGGATTTAGTGATTAAGGGCCGAGCACTCCTGACCAGGCAATCATCTTCCAGATTCCGCAGAAGAATCATGTCATCGGACAGGGCGCTGGCTTCACAAACAATCCAGGCAAGTGTTGGTCAAAATTGAATCTGTGCGTGCCACAAACGAAGTGACAGCGTCACCAGATGCTCGAGTCTATGCCTGGCCCTGCACAAGCTGTTGCTTCTGCCCAGTGAATCCTCCATTCTCATCACGTGTGACCAACAAGTCGGCATGGTTTGTTTCCACGTATGGTTTGGTGCGGGTCAAAGAATTGATTTTGGATGAAACGCTCAGCAATTGAAATGGTTTTGCTGTCTCTGCGCCAAAAGCCCCATGATACGTCGAAATTTTGCACGATCTGCAGAAGGTCAGAACCGCATTCATCATTGAGTACAGCGGCATACATGAGTTCAATGGTTGCTCCAAAACTGGAAAGTTCCCCACCATGTCGGAGAGAAGGTAAATCAATGAGCTGACAGCTGCAAGCCTATTTCCCATCATCAGAAAATTCAGAGAGACATTGCCAGCAAAGTTATTGGACCACTGACGCTCACTCTGAGCACGGCAAAGCACCACAAAGCTGGAACAAACTGTCCCAAACCAGGTCAACGCATGAGGCTTTGCCCCAGACAGCGCTGCCAGAAAGAGCCGCAAACCCCGTCTTGAAAGTGCATCATGCTCACCACTATGAATCCAATCAGAACTCATGGCCTCAAGGCCGAAATGAATCACAGACTTTGACAGTTCACCGTGTCCTGAAAAGTATTCAATGAAGTCCAAGGAGCATCGTCCCAAACGCCGATTGTGCAGAGTTCGATGAGCCATGTGCAAATCCTTCATCCAAGGAAATATATATATGGCGCAGCAATGGGGTCCATGCTCTTTGGCAAGTAGCATCAAAATGCTTACATCATAGACCAAAAACTTGTTGTTTTGAGACTTTAGAAAAGCCAAATATATGCCATAAGTCCACATCAATTTACCTTCAACGTTTCTAGAAAAGTGGTCCCAAGCACGAATGGCAGGACTGGACATGCCAACTGCAGCACTGCATTGCACGAACTTCTTGTAGACGCTTTGTTCATCATTGTCAGACCTACTATGGGAATAAACCCCGTGCTGGGACACTGATCTACTTTTGGAGCGGTGTCTTGACGCTATGGCCAGTTGGAGATGCGGAAAACACTAAAGCAAAAGCCTTTAAGTCTTTCAAATGTCATATCGATGGAGTTTGATTGACTGAACTACTACAGCAATGATGAACTGAATAGTTTCATTCAAGGAGAGTTGTTCTCGCAATATGCATCACACCGTAGCAAATATCGACATTGATAGTTGGGAGGGGAGAAAAGACCCCCAGGTGTCTTGGACTATATTTAAATCCTACTATTCGTACACATATATAAAATACTTGACACATTAGATATCAAAATTATGCGCTGTTTCAAACACAGGTGGTTTTGCATATAAATGATTAATCAACGTCATATGCATAAATGCATGTGCAATCTCATTTGCTGTTAGTGGTACAGAACGCAAAAATGCACCAAAAACGAGTAAACAAAACTAAGCATACAGCATTACAAAGGTTCCAAATGAAGTGGTGTGGACTGATTCGCTGATGATGCTGCTGCATCACGCCGCCCTGCCCCGCTCTCCCATAAGGAAAGCGGCGAATATTTAAGGCCGAGGAGGAATTGTAGTTAAAGTCAAGGCTCAAAAATGATTGATTGTTAGTAGGGGTGGAGGGTTCTAATTGAAGGTTGGCTCTAAGGGTTTAGTCGCTTAGGTTGAGTAAGGCTTTGAATTAGATAGAATTGAAAAATCTAAAGGTACTCACAGTATCTCAATTTTCGCACTGGGGGTCGGCCCCCCCGGCGGTAGTGCCCGCAAAAGTTTTGGCAGACAGTTTCCACCCTAAACCCTAAATCCAAAGAAAATATTTCAAAAAATAAGCACAGCGCCCTACAGAATGAAATGTCAATTTTTGCAATAGGGGTCGGCCCCCACAACGCGGTAGAGCTCGCAAAATTTTTGGCAAACATTTTCAACCTTTAATTCTAAACAGCTTGAGCAGAGCGCAATTTTTGCAATAGGGGTCGGCCCCCACAAAGCGGGAGCGCTCGCAAAATTTCTGGCTGTCAATGATTTTCAACGCCTAACCGTCTCCAAGTCCTGTTTTGTGATTGACTCCTATGTTCAAAAAAAAAACTGTCTTATCTAATCCCTCCCGATCTGAACCCCAGATCTAAATCCCTGACCAGGCTCGATTTAGGGAAAGTATTCTGACATCACACTGAAAAAAATGCACTTTTTTTGCAAATTTAGTGGGCTAACCAGCTTTGCAATTTTTCCTTATGTTTTCTTTCTTTTGCCCGGACCGAGATCGTACTTGTTCTTTCGTATTCTTTTGGTCTTGAATTAGTAAATCCAAAAATGAATCAAAGGTTACACAAAAAGCCGGAATTGGTGAACCAATTCTGCAAACATTTGCATTTTATCGCAAAAATTTTTTACAACATACAAATCAACAATCAGATAATGGGTGACTTGGCCCACAATAATCCGTGCGTTGTAACACAAACTGCAAAGGGAATGCAAAAAATAGGAACCATGGCTGAGATATGTGAGCAGAAATTGAAAAACTCTTGAAATGAATGCAAATTGATTTGGGATGAGGCAGTTGGACCTTCACTGAATGAATGACGGTACTTGAGGTGAAACGTTGCATTGTCATTGCATTGTCNATGAGGCAGTTGGACCTTCACTGAATGAATGACGGTACTTGAGGTGAAACGTTGCATTGTCATTGCATTGTCATTGCATTGTCATTGCATTGTCATGTTTGTTTTTATTTATCAAAAAACTTGGCAGCAAATCAAGGAAGCATGAAATGCAAACTTCAGATCATGCATGGTTGCAGTGTGAGACTGACAAGGCCAAGAGATGTTTTTTGACGCAGAGGCTTGAGTTCGATGGCATCTGTCCTGTCTTCTCAGGTCTGAGCTGGAATTCCAGCTCAGCGAGCAAGGGCTCAGAAAATAGTAACAATCCTGCCGGCCTACATGATTAAGAAGTGTGATCAATACGTCTCTGGGCTTTGACCAAATGCGGGCAAGATGCTTGGTACATCAGTGGCAGCAAAGGTCAATCAGTACACCCTGCCTCTGACCGTGAGTCTTGGTCAATCATAATACCAATGGTTAATCATCACACTGACTCTGGAATAAGGCCCAAAGTCTTCGCACTTAGAAAAACATCACAAAACAAAACAAGATGCTTATTCTGCGCTACTCAAATCATCGAAACCAGGTAACCATTGCCAATCGAATGTTTGTTCTTGACCCTGGCCTGGCCTGTAGTTATGATGAAAGAGTCAGGTCCAACACGCTCAGACAGACTCTCAGACAATGACAAATTCCATGCCTCCGGCAACATCCTCTTTTCCAGCAGCCTCAGTGGATCCGTGCTGTTGGCACTGAAGGGCCATCTTCCGTAATGTCGACTGGATTGCTCATAGTCTCTGAGCACTTGTAGGCCCACCATCCAAGTGGCTTGCTTCCACGGGGATAACAATTTTGATGCACTGATCGTGGAAAACATCTCCACACCGATGCCTGTAATGTTTCGGATCTGTGGTCCATTGGTTTCTGACACGCACACAAACACACTGCTCACTGAAGATTCTCAGGCCCTGACTGGTTTGCACAGTCTATCAATGTCATTTGGCTTGTACGCACTGACTGTTTGCATTTGCCTGTTTTCAGCGAGCGGCAGATTTCCATGCATCGACACGAGATGGCACAGCAGGATCCACCAGACACTGCATTTTTGAACCTGCTGAGTGCCCAGCAGGGAGTTGCCATGACTGAGACTGATGCCAATTCCATGCGCAATGAACTTTCAGGATGATCCTTCTCCAGCTTCAAGCGATCAGTTCTTCACTCGGCCGTTTCAGCAGCCTACATGCTTCCACACGTGGAACCAACGTACCAAACCTTGCGGGCTGGCACAGACCTTTGAGCAAAAAGGTGCGTAGGAAAAAACACACACGCGCACACAGCACTGGGTTTGATGGGGGCTCGTGCAAGCCCGCAGGGCTATGTTCCCCACATTGGGCCTGTCTTGGGCCGAACTTCGGCACCAGATGCCCCCCACACCAAGACCAAGCTGCGCATGTCAAGCCCAACTTGCGGCCAAACGTGCCCAGAGTTGTGCCATGCTGGACCTCAGTTGGAGCCAACTGGCCCGAGTTCGGCGCAAGTGAGGCCAAGTTGGCTCCTGTTTGGCCCAACTTAAGGCCAAGGACGGCCAAGTTTAACCCCAGTCGGCTTTGGTTGGGCCAAGTAGGCCCGCTCCTCTATCCTATTCCTCTATTCCCTGGGCCATCCCTGCACATAAAACAGTCTTCATCCCACCCACATCTCAAACCACCCAAAAATTGCGATGTCCCGTGGATTTCGATCATGCCTCAAAGTGCCGCTGCCAGTGCTGATCAGTGGGCGCCTGACATCGGGAACCGCAAGATTTTGGGGGCGTGGTGTAACAATCGAAATGGGGCCTTTACATGGTTCAATCGTCATCCCGAAATGGTTGTATAATACCTGTGTCAATACTTGCGATCAAGGACCCCAAAGTGGATAAATCCATCACTGCGCCAAGATTTGTGGGAGGTATTTCATTCTTTGGAGAGGTGATCGATTTTAACGTGTCAGTTGTCATCGCATGTCATCGCTGTTTCTTTATTTTTCTGACTTTGCTAAATCAACCACCTTTGATGGGCGACACACTCATCTGGATACGAAGCTCAAATTGAGTAGCGCCTTGGCACAAATGGCTGGATGGCTCAATGTTTCTTTCCACATCTGAAACCGCAATATGGTGATTCGAGGTATATTTCCGTCAAATCCCAATCCTCAAACCAAGCAACTTTTTTTAGGGATGCATCGATTTCAGAAATTTCTATTTGCCTGGCCCGTCTCTAAAGTGAATCCGGATGAATTCCTTCAGTGACAACCCACTATTATTTCACTACGATGGGCACCATGGTCAAAAGGTGATGTGAAGGTGAAGTTGAACTTTTGAACACTCCCAAAGAAATATGGGAAATTTAAAATTGGATCCATATTGATCCACGTGCGCTTATTAAAAAATCCAACTCCTTCACAGGCAGGTTGCAACAACTGCACTTAGATGAAGACAGCACCTGGTTGATGATGATCCGGAGCGGGGAGCATTTTTGAGGAGGTCCTCTTTCAAAATGATGGATCCATATGCATTTCCAAAACGAATGTGAAAGAAAGTGAATGACCACCAAACATGGCAAAGGATAATCAGCTTCTGTCATATCTTTTTGCGGACCGCATTTTTGTTGACANTTTCCAAAACGAATGTGAAAGAAAGTGAATGACCACCAAACATGGCAAAGGATAATCAGCTTCTGTCATATCTTTTTGCGGACCGCATTTTTGTTGACATAAGTCGTCCGGATACCGTCCGGTCCAATAACAAGATTTCAGTTGTCCTCTGCCACGCAAGCCCTCCAAAATGTTGACATGACTGCGCACACAAATACACGAACGCAAAAATAACTGAAATGAAATGAATCGATGATGTAGAAAAATGATGATGTCACTTCATTCTACGCATGGGTCGGCACCTGTACTTTCATGTGCATCCGCCGCTTTTTGGCTGCAGGTGTCAAGGTCCGCTGAATCTTACCTACTTTGACCTTTTTCCAAGGCGTGGTGATATTTGAGCAGTTGCAGCCCCTATTAAAAGTGCCATGCACCGCTCCAGTTAAATACTCCCAGAGACTTTCGGACCGGTCAATTTTTCTACAACAGAAGTGGTCGGAGGGGCTGCAGGTCAGAATTTTGCCGAGCAAGAAAAACCGTTCAGCCAAGGAACGAGGCACGGCCACCCAGAAATCCATTTGAAGCGCCACATTGCCCTTGGAGACCCACTTGGGAACCCAAGCTATATCACGGTTCCAACGCTGGCTATCATGGGTCACGCCATATCGCAAATCCGGGCGGGTTAAAATCACCACTTTGAACCTGCGACCGCGGGCTTTTAGTTTAGCGTAGTAGTAGAGTTCCGATGACTATTGCACGCGGAGCTGATTAAGGCCACGTAAGAAGCGAAGGCGATTTTCGAAGAAGGCGGCGCCGTCCACGGGGTCGGTGAATTGAATATCTCGGAAACATTCCTGGGGCTTGAAGAAAATATTTCATGACATCTTGTAACGGTCGAATTTTGACATGATGACTGGTTCCTTTTCAATTGTATCCAATACTTCTTTGTTGGGCTGGCAGCTTGCTGCTCTGGCCCCTTTTCCCCCGATTGGAAACAAAACTGTTGATGGATTTCAAATGATCTAGTTCTGAATAACCCCCACCCCCTATTACTGAAACTCCCAAATTTATAAAAATAGGAGTGGACTGGCAATTTTTTTTTTTTGTGGCTCACAATTGCGTTTTTACTTGTGGCAATTGAAAATCAATAGGAGAACAGGATAGTGAAATAATGGTTTCTACCCACTATGGAAGGAAAAAGGATCCCACCTGATTTTTTTTTAAATTAGGGTCCTAATTCCTGGCTCCCTGTCCCTTCCAATCTTTGGTGTTGATTATTAGCGGAAAGCTTCGACATCAAATTTTTGGCAATATATTAAATGGTTTTTAATCAAATTTAATCAGTTTTGAAATCGTTTTTTATGTTTTTCTATTTTCAGTATTAAAGCTTAAGGTTTTGGTGTTGAATATTAATGGAAAGCTTCGAAATCCAATTTTTTGTAATTTTTTAAATGGATTTTAATAGGGGCTTTCATCAATTTTGAAATTGATTTTTCTTCATTTTTCTATGTTTATTATTACGGTGTTGGCGTTGACTATTGGAGCACCCGGACCCTAATACAAACCCCCTCCCCTAATAATAAATATAGATCACCGTGTTTATTATTTGGGGAGGGGGGGTTTTAGTACGCGCCGTGTACATGAGTGACCGTGTTTTTTTTTTGCATCCCTGTGTTGTTTCGTCGTTTTTTTCAAAGATTCAAGTACTTTGCTTGTTGTTTGTCCGCAGCCATTTGTTAGACATGTTTGTTGAAATATTAGAGATATAGTTCATTCACATGTAGTCAGAGAGTGTTGCAATTCATCATCAAATCAACATATAGGGATACACAGTGATGCTTTAAGTTTGTCTGCAGANTCGGGGATGAATGCCAGAAGTCGGGACAGACAGGTTAACCCATGGGTCAAAGTTTTAACGTATAGTTGGCTGTGCCGCCATAACTCCAAAGCGAGAGGGACAAAGACAGCGCGAAAGATCCTGAAAGCAGGACTAGCTTTGCACTACAAGAAGACCAAGAAATAGAAGAGAAAATACTTTGCATCCTGGAGCGTGTCATTTTGGGACAGAAGCGCCAAAGACGGAGACCAAAGAACGTTATCACCCCCCCAACCCCCCAAGACGGAGGCCAAAGAACATTATCACCCCCCCAACCCCCCAAGACGGAGGCCAAAGAACGTTATCACCCCCCCCCAACCCCCCAAGACAGAGGCCAAAGAACGTTATCAACCCCCCCACACCCCCCCCAACCCCCCAAGTGCCTTGGTTTGCAAGACCGAAGATGGATGTTCATTTTGATACACGGTCGTTGAGGTACACGGTACCTCTTAGTAATAGGGGGTGGAGATGATTACTGTTGAAGTCAAACATCATATCAAAAGCTCCAAATAGAGATTCCTTCAATGAATTGTAGGATTTGACATGTACGGTTTCTCTCAGCCCGCCTGATGCAGAACATACTGCGCAATGTTCTCCTCCGTCACATCCTCGGCATTCTCAACAAATTCAACCGCTTCGGGCCTCAATGAACTCAGCGCAATCTTCAGCGCAGTCCGGTTGGTTTCATTGATGGCTGGCAGGTTGTGCCCCGATTGATTCTTCGGCCCCGCACCGGCCAAGGTGCCATAGAGGAAAAACGAGACCCCCGACCGCTCCGATCCCCAGAGTTTCCCATAAAAGGGTCGGATTTGAGAAAAGACCATGGGAGCTGTGAAGGTGCGAAGATTCCCTGCAATGCAAACAGCAACACCATGTGGGGCCGTAACAAACGGCGCAGTTGATGGCGGCAGAACAGTAGTGGTGTTGGTGGTAGTGGTAGATGTGGTGGATGTGGTGGATGTGGTGGATGTGGTGGATGTGGTGGATGTGGTGGATGTGGTGGATGTGGTGGATGTGGTATCCAGGAGACCCCCGGCAGTTGTTGCAATCACATCTCGGTCAAAATTGGGTTCTTCAGTCGCTACAACAATAGTTTGCCGGTGAAAATTCCTTTCTGTAGGGAGTAGAACCGCTGCAGTCCAGCACGCCATCAGCAAGGCACACCAGGAACGTTTCCACTCCGTCGCATTACAGCACGGGTCGGCCATTTTGTCCGCAACTAAAGAGCGTTTTGGCGCTGAACGTTTGAACCGATTTGCTGTCCCAGATTTGCCAAACATCCACCTTCAATTAAAATGATCGAATCTGCAAGATAAACCATCAGCGTCTGCGACTGGAAAACAAACTGGTCAAACTTAAATATGAGTCTATTCATGTTTGGGTTGGTTACAATCTTACACCCATCATTCAATGACGAGGATTGATACCCCCACAAAAAAGAAATCGCTAGTTTTGATGGCAAAAACACCCGCTATATCCCTTTATCCCTGTTTTCCACACATCTATCTATCTATCTATCTATCTCTCTCTCTCTCTATCTATCTGTCTATCTATCTATTACCAGAGAATGCCCGGCCCATGCCGGGGCAGAAGTCAAAAAAATGAGTCCAGCTACAAGAAATCAATGACCCATAGGAAAGTTTTGGCGATGCAGAAGCAATGAAAGCTTGAAGTTGCAAGGTTCATGGTCACATGGTGAGATGACATGAAAGAAGCCACGCTCAACTGACTGGATGAACCACTGAACCAATGAATCGATGAACCAATGAATCAAGTAATGCATTTGGGTCACTGAAACAGTGAATCCATGAATGATAACGACTCTATGAGTCAATGAATCAATGCATCAACTGTCAACCACTCTGGNGAATCAAGTAATGCATTTGGGTCACTGAAACAGTGAATCCATGAATGATAACGACTCTATGAGTCAATGAATCAATGCATCAACTGTCAACCACTCTGGATCAGTGAAGCAATGAACCAATGAATCAGTTTCTGACTCAATGACCAGTGAGTCAATGAATCAGTGAAGCAACGAAGCAAAGAATCAATGAAGTAGTGAACCAATGAGTCATCGAATCAATGAATCAACGACTGAATCAATCAATCGACGAACTACTGAATAGATTAATTCCGTGAGACAATGAATCAAGCAAGCAACAAATCAATGAATCGATGAATCAATGAAGCAGCAAATCAACGAATCAATGAACCGATCACTGAATCAATGAATTGTGAACCAATGAATCATTGAATCAATGTGTCAATGAATCAATGAACCAGTGAATCAATCATTGAATCAATGATTCAATGAGTCAATGAGTAAATGAATCATTGAAGCAATGGGTCAATGAAGCAATGAATCTATGAACCGATAAATCAACGAATCAATGAATGCCATGGATGGATGAGTGAGCTACTTTCTTTGTTGGGCTACTTCTACACTGAGCAACCTCTTCGCTGAGGCACCTCTTCTCCCAGCTACTTCTTCTCTGAGGAGCGCTTATTTGTGCTATTTCTGCTCAAGTGCCTCCCAGCTTCCTCTTCTGTAGCTTCTGCAACCTAATTCCTCTCTGCTTCACACCGCTGTTACATGGCGTTCAGCAACCTGCAGCTTGGCCGGCCGAAGCCGTGGAAATTTTGTGTGGCAGGCATCATGGCACTTGGAGACATGCACGGTCACTTTGTATGGCAGGCGTGGCGCTCGGTGACATCGACGCTGCATTCGTGTGGCAGGCTTGGCCCTTACAGCATTGGGCTGGCTCTTGCCGGCCATGGTCCCTCGTGTGGCAGACGCGGCCTTTACGGCACTGGGCTGGCTCTTGTCGGCCGTGGTCGCCTGTGACGGCACGGTCTTTTGTGTGGCAGATCGACGTGGCACTCGGTCAAATCGACGTCGCTTTCGTGTGGAACCCGTGGCACTTACTGGTCTGACTCTTGTGGCACGCTTGATCGGCCGTGGTCGCTTGTGACGCCGCGGTCTTTTGTATGGCAGGCATGGCACGGACTTCGCTTTCGTAGTGCACTTACGGCATTGGGCTGGTCTTGTCAGTCGTGGTCGCCTCGCGCGGCATGCGTGTCCTGAGAGCACTGGGCCGGCTCTTGTGGCGCGCTTTAACGTCGCCTGCCACTAAATAATAAGTGAACCACCAAAAACCTCGGCACCTCAGAAACATCTTCCACACTGCAGGGAATCTTGTCCTGCACCGGAATCTCATCAAACTTGACCGTACGCAGCTGCTGAATCCATGCAGCCTGTGTGTGGAAAAGTGATGAAATGTGTAGGGCTGTCTCTGTCCGTTCTCGCTCATTGGCTGTGACAAAGCGTGGCATGCGATGTGGGAATAAAATGGTTTGCACTGATTCCAAACGTCGGAGCTTCTGGCCCCAAAAACGCAACCTCAGCAAGAAGCTGCATGGGGGGGAAGTCATAGATCAAATTGGCAAACGCATCATCTACCAACTTCTCGGCCTCACCATCTAAGAAACCAGCCAAGACATCAGGGAGGAAGTGTTCGACCCAATGAATGTAGTATACGGCCTCCAGCCATGTATCATAATCTTGTGGAACTTCACCGACAGCTTCCAACCACGAATCAGGCAAACAAGAAATGCAATCAGCATCATTACCTGAGGCACAAAAGTCTTGAAACCAAGCATAAATGCGACTGGTCAATTGGTCACAAATGTGTTGCTGATATGCTTCAGCTTGGTCCAGCTGGGCATCAGCATCAATGACCAAGGCATCCTCAGTCTGCTGCAGGCGCGCTTTTACTGTAGCGATTTCCTGGCTTCTATTGTCAAAGGGTGCTGGCATCGGCCCCAATGCTTGCAGTGCTTCAGTGCGATGCAGCCCGGCTGGCTGCCTTGGTTGGCCTGAGGGCATCTCATCAAGCACATGGAAGCCTCGCTTCTGCAGTTCCTGGAAACAGTGATTGACCTGCCCTTTCCGAGGAAAATAAGCTAAATGTTGAAAAATCTTTCCTCTGCTCCAAAGAAACTTCAAGCAGCAAGGGCAAATTGCCCCGTCAATCAGATGTCCTTCCAGGGCACCCACGTTGTGTGCTGAGCGCTTGCGAGAAGCAAGTCCCTGTGGCGTAGTAAAAAGGCCCGCCCACAAAAGCATACATGATCTGTGGCTTCAACAAACCCAGAATCCAATGCCGCATGAGGGTGGAATGTGGCAGATTCTTTCAGGATAGAGAAGAAACGCGCATGCAATCTGTGCATGGTATGCATCATTGCTTCCTGGCGCAAAGTGGCGGCGCAAGGCACGCTTCACTCTCCTGGGCCATTCAGCGGACCCACTCTGCCAAAAATCAAAATAGTCAGTTAAATCATGAGGGTCAATGGGAAGCACATATTCAAAACCTTTCTCCAACGTCTGTAGCCAGCGCAAGTCGGCCAAGAGGCCATCAAGCCAGGAAGTGGAACAAAGAGCCCGTTCCCTGTTAAGTGGCGAATGCGTTGTAATTCGGATGGTCCGTGCTGCCAGAATCGCTGTGGGCATATAGGAGTCTGCCGACTGCAAGCCTAACTCTGGGCGGTTGTCCAGCACGCTGAAAAACCGATGCAGCGGTATTAGTTTGGATTTCAGCTGGCTTCATACGGAGGACTCGATGAAGCATACGCAGAATCACTGCATGCAGCTTCTGGAGTTGGCGAAGGGTGGGAGTCATCCACGCCCCCGACCCGAAAAACAGCTTTGTGCAAACCAGCGTTTGAAATAGTTGCACTCGGGTGTGCTCTGGTAAATGTCGATAGCATAAGATAGGCTTAGCAAGCTGGCCGAATGCTAAGTGCGCCTGTCCAATGCGGTGCTAACTTTCCAGATCCAAACGGTGATTTGCAGCAAATATGGTGCCTAAATGCTTATAGTGTGGAACGTAGTGCAAAAAGACCTCACGCCCATCAATTGTCACGAGATCTCCCGGCTGGGCACCCAATTGGAATTGCCGGCGCATGAGTGGAGCCCCTGGACCTCTAAAGGTCACCACTGCGCTTGTTTTGCCTGTGTCCAAACTGAGCAGGAATCCAAAACGTGCGAACAGCTGTGACACAACGTCAGTACCGACCGAAGCGCTGGTGGAAGGTTAGCCGCATGTCGTGTGGCCCAGGGTATCGCCAAATCGTCTGCCCACAAAACCTCCAGGAATGTCCAATTCATGCAGAATATCTTGGAAATCTGTTTGTGCGTCGATCCAGGCCTGTAATTGATGGAGAATCCCGGACATGAGAACGTGGAAGATGCAATCAGCCAGTGGGCTACCCGCCCTGGTGCCCTTTTTTGTGGCAGCAAAACCCCTTGTCTTCCCTATCGTCATCCAGGTGTTGGTATGCACGTCTTGCATAAGCTGGGTCAAAAATGGTGGCGCCTTGAGGCGTTCCAATAAGGAAGGAAGGTGCATTCGTGCGCGCATTTCATCCACAGGTAATCCTTCCTGCTCCATAGAGGCCAAAACTTGAGCAATGTCTGACTCCACGATGAATGCCGGACACACATTCACGTATGAGGCGATGGAAGGCGGTGGCTAAATCCAAAAACAAAACCCCAGAGGGAATATGAGCCGCATCCATGATATGCCCAAAAGCTCGAAGGGACTGAGAACCATACATAACTTGCTGACAAGCAAAGCCCCCAAGTTGGCCTGGTGGGCGTTGTCTATGTAGCAATTGCATGATCTGCCACGAAGCAACGCGTGCACCCTCTTCATGAAGGTAGGCAGCAACATTATACCACGGCAGTTACCGGCAAGAAATGGAGTACCCTTCCTCAGGATCACGGCCATATAGGGCCTCCTTTACCAGCCAAGGGTTCGTGTTGCCGCATCCTGATTTTGGGCAGCAAGGGGAAATAAACATCAGCAAGATCCACAGCATATTGATGAAACAGAACAGATGGCAAGACATCAGTCTGGCGACGTACATCTTCCAACTGCAGAATCGATGGCAAGTCCGTCAAGTCAAAATCAAAAATTCCAAGCCAACATCAAAGAGATCAGATACTGGTCGCATTTTTGGGAATGACGTTCCAAGATGGAGGTTTGATGATGTTTTCCTGCGTTTTTCTGCGTCACAAAACGCCAAGAATATTCCATCAAATCTACATCACAGACCTGACTCGCTGTTGGGGGCTTGATGGAGGTTCCGAATTTTCTTTGCGTTTCTGGCAGCAAAAAAACAAAGGAAAAACTCCAAACTTACATCAAACCTCATCAACAAAGAGATGAGATACTGGCCGGATTTTGGAAAATGGCTGTTTAAAAAATGACGCAGCTTTGATGGAGGTAGGTTATTGGCGTGTTTTTGGCATCAAAAAACGCCCAGAAAATTCCAAGCCCAGATGCAAATTTTCTGCAAGACCCTATTTGAATGATTATGAATGCCACTTCTCCACACTAGTGCTTGGAAAATTTGGAGGTAAGAAGTGATCGGCCTATGGCCCAACTGCGGCTTTGGTGACTGGAAAAGGCAAAGTACCGAGCACATTCGATTCTTCTTTGGTGTAGGTTCGATGTAGATTTGATGGAATACCCTCGGCGTTTTTGATGCTAAAACAGCCAGATGTCGCCGGCTGAGCCTTCAGGGACTGCGTCACCTTCCGGCGCAAGCTGCGACCGACTATGCTCAATTGACGGGGCGCTTGAAGCAGCCTTTGAGGGTACATTATAGAAGATCACCGCGACTTGAGCCAAGTGAGTATAAGGGGGACTATGCACAACCCTATCCGGATTGGAAAAGGGATGGACAATTCCTACGTTATTCAATGGCTACTCTCTACAACAAACGCTTCTGGTTGTAGGCTTGTGCTTGTGTGTTTACCTTGGAGCGTTGTGCAATTGATTGAATCAAAGGAACAAGTAGGTACAAATACTACTGTACATGTGGGGGCGCAAGGGTTGTAATATTTCAACAAAGCAACATCAAACATGTTTAATCCTAATGTCTTAGTGTGACTAGATTAGAAAAAATGTATTAGACAGAATATATTACGACGTTGATCAGGGCTTCGGCTTCATGAGAGATCTATACGAAAAGGCCAGGAAAGTCGATGTAGGCACAACTTTAGATGTGGTTTCCATGTCAAAGTGGATGAAGGCAGAACGGAATAAACAAACAAGAAGCTACAAAAACTACAACTGTTCCACTGCACCATTTCCTAAGTATGAGTTTCGAATCGACTTGATGCATGTCACAAGTTTGTTGAGGGACGCCGGTTCTTAGATCCAGTCAATGCGCTACGGATTGGTTTGCATAGCTATTTGTAAGACGTTTCACATAGATCCTATTGAAAACAAAAATGGTGAAGATGCTTTCAAAGCAGTCATGGAATGCTTCAAAGTAGTTTGTCAGCCTCTGAGCGTATACAGCGACGACCAAAAAGCATTGAATAGCAAAAACTACCGAATTTCTTGAAGGATGAAGGTATAACAGATTTAATTGCGAAGACGCTGGCAAATCAGGCAGACAGGATGATACGCACCATCAAAAAAATGATTGGTGAGATTGAGGCATTACAAGACTCAAACGTGGGTGAAAGTGCCAAAGCCTAGGGAATAGGCGTTGGAAACAGAAATGCTTGGATACAATTGACACGGTTGCCCCAATGGAGTGTTATCATCACGTGTTGCAACTGTACATGGGTGATTTGACACCCTTTGCCACCTGTCAGGCGGACTACGAAGCAAGAAAAGAAGCTTCACCGAAGGCTTCAAGTTGGAGATGTGTTGGTCAATTTGGTCCGTTTGCAAATATCAAAAGACATCAGCCATGAAGTTGGAAAAATTGGTTAGTTGATCGATTTCTTGCGACACAACATGTAAACACGTTGGCATGAATATGAGCATCTGAATGTCCTGAGTCAGTTCTTGCTCTCAGTTTTCATCTGCCTATCAAAGTGCCCTAGTTTGTCTTTCTCTGCTCAATCTTGTTTTCTTCGTCCTGCTCTTTATTCTTCTCCTTGCTATTTGTGCCTTTTCCTTTGCTTCTTGCTTCTGCTCCTCTTCTTCTATTCATCCTTCCCATTGGCCTTTTGCCAGCTTTGGAGCTGATCAATGATGAAACTTCTGCTGCTGATGGCTGAGGTGGTTCAGCAGCATTGGCAAAGTGAGAGATCAGTGACGCTGTACAGAGATTAAATCAGAACCAGCTGCAGTCCAATTCTTGTGAATGTCATTGGAAATGAATCAAATGGTGGAAAAAAAGGTTCACGACCTGGGAGAAATTGAATTTATAATGTATGATCTATAAAAAATATTCGTCTTAAAGGACCAAACTGAAGAAATACAAAATAAACATAATGTCCAATACATGTTTGTTATGTTGAAGCTACCAAGATAAGTGGGACAGTTGCCAAAGTTGAAATTGAGAAAACACATGCTTAACAGCGCCCAAGCATTTCATCAACATTTGTCAGGTGAGGGAGGCAACCTCGGCAGGTGGAACTTCAGGAGTATCAGGAGCAGGTGCACTGGGGTCCATCGCTGACTCTGGGACTGGAGCTGGCTTAGACTCAGAAACGTTGCTCCTCTGACCGCAAGCTTCGCTGGCTCTGACTCTGCTGGGGCCTGAGATCGGAGCTGGTGACGATGTACGATGCTGAAGCTGAAAAAATTGGTTCTCTGAGCAGTTCGTCCTCCAATGATTGCTCCTGCTGTCTCTTCCTCTTATCAAGGCTTCCGTTGGGAAGTTTGAAAAGGTTGGCAGCAGGAGGAAGAGGGCGCTCACCAGACAAGGCCTTAGTCTAGATGAACTAACAGTTCTAAATTGAACATCATAGATTACATTGATCTGACTGCCCATCTGTCGTGAATGACAGAAAAAACACAGTGGTCACCTGGTGACGACATCATGGACTTTTCAATCAATATTGTTATTGACGCAAAATTGTGATTGTATTAGGGTAAGCTTACATACTTACTGTCACTCAATAGTTACTAATCAATAATTGAATGTCTGAAAGTACCAACGCATGTTGAATCATTGAACTGAATACAATTTTTTTTGCGTTTACTTTTGACCAAGAAGAAAGCTGATTTGGATGTGGCCAATGCATTGGTCTAGACTACTTACTAGACTAGACTTAGTGACTACTATTCTATATTTCTTAAAGCCCGATCAATACCCTGAACCCACAGGCCGATCCATCCGCCCGACTAAAATTCAGGTGATCCAGACAGATCCTACGTCCGGATCACCGCTATTAGTAAATAAATAAATAGATTTTTCTACAAAAAAAGATGTAATAGAAATATAGAAAGAAAAAAATATATAGATGTATATAAATATAGAAAAATATGTATATATATATATATGTATATGTATGTATATATATATATATATACATATCTGAATATATGTACATATATATATATATATTTGTATGTATATATATATAAGTATATTTAAATATGTATATATATATATATATATATTTGTATGTGTATATATATATATATATTTGTAAAGTAGAATAAAAATAGGGAGGGGCCCGTTGTGAGCGACAGAAAATTGCATTTTTTTGGTAAATCCTACGTAAAATCAATCCAGATATGAACAGATTGCACTTTCAGGCACATACTTTTCACCCAACTATGTACAAAAAATGCCAAAAAAACAGAAGGTCAGGTGTTTATTTCGAAGCTCTTGGGTGTAATCTAGTTCCATGGCATCCCCATGCAAAACCATATTTTTTGTTTTAGAGTCACCTTGTGACTTGTGTTGCCCTTATTGAATGCAATGTAGTAGATACATCAGAGTCAAGAGGTAAAGGACCATTTTAAATACACACAATTCAGAAATGACTATATTGAAATACAAGTACACCTTAATAGCATTTATATAGTTGCATGAACCTTTCCATTATCCCTTGCAAAATCTCACCTGTTTTTCTCAAAAATGCAGGATTTCCCTCAAAAGAAATACAGCCTTCCTTTGAAGGGATATATGTTTCTGTCGTTTGTAGATTAATTTAACATATCGCATTCCTGTTCTAAATGTAATATTAAATACGACTATGAAGCCGCCCCTGCTTGCAAAGAAGCATTTGCCGTTCTTTTGCAATTTTCCTTTGAGAAAAGTCAATGTTTTAACAAGCAATACCCCTACAAATTATGGAGGAATCCTTCAAAAGATGCAGCATTCCTTTTGAAAAAGGGCGCTTTTCTTCCAAATGATATAGTATCCCTTCAAATAGGCAACAATCCTGCACCATATGTAGCGTGCTTTTTATTGCAGCCANCTTTTGAAAAAGGGCGCTTTTCTTCCAAATGATATAGTATCCCTTCAAATAGGCAACAATCCTGCACCATATGTAGCGTGCTTTTTATTGCAGCCACTGCTTTAGTATGCAGAACCTAGGTCAAAAAGTGCAATGCATCAACACAATATTCCCTGAAAGTCCTGTAAAGATGACTATATTGCTTACAAATGGCAGTTAATTCTATCAGACAATATGGCATTTTTGGGTTAAAGAAGCCATGTTCCAGCAAAAATGGAATAGATTTTTCTCGACGCATGTAGTATTCCTATTGGAAAGGTTCAGTCTTCCTTGTTTGTTGTATTATTAAGACCAAATCTTTCGCTAAAGGAAATATTTCTTTTATCGGATATGAAAGATTGTGCATTCTTCTAAATCACTTGTGTCCATGATTTTGCAGAAGGTACTTCCCAAAATAATGCCTGAAATTCCACAGGAATTTCATATCCTTTCAGAAAGAGTGCTGCATATGCAAAAGGATTACATGTTGGAATAAAGTGCCATTGTCTCAAGATAATATTGTATCACTCGGTATCTCACTCACGGAGGTTATAATATTTGAAGAACAAAGAATATGTTTTACACATTCTTCAAGAAATACCATACTCTTTTGATAAAGGGACCCTTGATAAGAGGACCACTATATACACAAAAGAACACCATCTTGAAATTTGAAATGATGGTTTAATGTTTGAGGGAATATTGCGCCTTTTTCAAAGAGATGATGCATTTTCTTGAAGGGATATATTCCAGATAATTAAGACAAGTTCTCTTCAAAGAATGCCATGATCACTAGAACAGATCACCGCATATATAAATGAAATGGTTGGAACTGTCAGTAGAAGGCTCCATGCTTTCTATGCAGTTCTGTATGTGTTGAAAGTCTTTTTCAAAATATTACTGCGCTGTTTAAAACAGAAATTGCAGAACTTCAAAGGGAATGCACAAAGTCAGGCCGCACTCTCTTTATGGAATATCACGTTCGTAAAAAAATACGACTTGGATTCATAGTCGTTGGGTGATTGTATGCAAAAGATGCCGAACCCATATCCGAAGTGCACTTTGTTTGCTTTATTTTGTTTCAATTGTTGCGGCATCTTCCGAAAAGTGCCAAACCTTCAGAAAGCTAGATGCAAAATTGCTCTCTGAGCATCTGATTTTATCCCAATTTGAGGACAAGAAGGCCGGAACTAAGTGCCGAAGTCATGAAGTAGAAGGTTCTGATCTGGATTAATCAGGATTAATCTAGATTAATCAGGATCAGACAAAAACCTCCGAGAAAACCAAAAAAAAACAAACAAAAACTACTTTCTTCGAGTGATCCCCACCATGAGATTTTATTTGGCATATAGTGTGATACAGATTTTGACATTCTTTCTGGCAGCACTTTCTGGCAGGGAAGAAGAGGAGAGGACAACTCTGATGAAATCTAGCGACCTTCGGTCTCTAGATTTCATCAGAGTTGTCCTCTCCTCCTCTTCCTGTAGGCCTTCTATCTGACATTCTCTCTGACATATGCTCTGACATTCTATCTGACATATGTTCTGACATTCTTTCTGGCATTCTTTCTGGCAATTCTATCTGGCATTTTTTCTGGCATTCTATCTGGCATTCTATCTGGCATCCTATCTGGCATATCTTCTGACATTCTATCTGACATTCTTTCTGGCATCTAGTCTGGCATTCTATCTGGCATATCTTCTGACATTCTTTCTGGCATTCTTTCTGGCATTCTGTCTGGCATTCTTTACGGCATTCTTTCTGGCATTCTATCTGGCATTATTTCTGGCATTCTTTCTGGCATTCTATGTGACATTCTTTCTGGCAGTCTTTCTGGCATTCTTTCTGGCATTCTATCTGGCACTCTTTTTGGCATTCTATCTGGCATTCTTTCTGGCATCTAGTCTGGCATTCTATCTGGCATATCTTCTGACATTCTTTCTGGCATTCTTTCTGGCAATTCTATCTGGCATTTTTTCTGGCATTCTATCTGGCATTCTATCTGGCATCCTATCTGGCATATCTTNTTCTGACATTCTTTCTGGCATTCTTTCTGGCAATTCTATCTGGCATTTTTTCTGGCATTCTATCTGGCATTCTATCTGGCATCCTATCTGGCATATCTTCTGACATTCTATCTGACATTCTTTCTGGCATCTAGTCTGGCATTCTNTTTTTCTGGCATTCTATCTGGCATTCTATCTGGCATCCTATCTGGCATATCTTCTGACATTCTATCTGACATTCTTTCTGGCATCTAGTCTGGCATTCTCTCTGACATATCTTCTGACATTCTTTCTGGCATTCTATCTGACATTCTATCTGGCATCTAGTCTGGCATTCTGTCTGGCATCTAGTCTGGCATTCTATCTGACAGTCTTTCTGGCATTCTTTCTGGCATTCTATCTGGCATTCTAACTGGCATTCTATCTGACGTTCTATCTGGCCTTGAGGTCCGGCAGTGCCCACTGCGATCTGGGGCTCGCGGTTGAGGTCCGGAAGTGCCCACTGGGATCTGGAGCTTGCGGTTGAGGTCCGGCAGTGCCCACTGGGATCTGGAGCTCGCGGTTGAGGTCCGGCAGTGCCCACTGAGATCTGGGGCTAGTGGGCACTGAGATCTGGAGCTGGCAGATGAGGTCCGGCATTGCCCACTATAATCTGGAGCTGGCAGATGAGGTCCGGCAGTGCCCACTGCGACCATGCGATCTGGAGCTGGCCGATAAAGCCCGGCAGTGCCCACTGCGATCTGGAGCTGGCGAGGCGGGAGGAGGAGACAGCGGAGGCGGGAGCGGAGGCGGCGGGCGACGGACATCTCTGATAAAATCTAACAACCCTCACCTGGCAGGCGGGTAAGAACAAAGAAAACAACGATTTGGCAACTAGTCCAGAAGTCAGAGTAGTTGTGGAAACATTGCTTTTTTTTTGTTTTTGTTTTTTTGGTTTTGGATTAATCACGATTAATCATGATTAATCTTAGTGGCAATGAGACAGACCAGGCGTGCTAGAGTTTAGCTCGGAAGGCCTGTTGCGAGTGCGGATTTCATCATAGTGGTCTTCCCCAAAAGGTCGAAATCCACCGCTCACAACTGGCCTTTCCGGAAATATACATATATATATAAATATATATATATTGGTGTGTAAATTTAAATTGTAAAAATGTATTATTTAACTGAATGAAAGTTAAGTAGATCAAAAATATATTCTGCAAATAGCAATTTCTATCAATAAGATCCCTGTGCTCCAAATAGAAAACAAAACTATACACATTCTACACACAACTCATGGATGTACAAATACGTTCCAAACAAAAATTAGGAAGGATTGAAGCGAGCCGACTTGCAATTTCAACCACCTTATCGGCCTTCTCATCCTCAGGACCAGGACCAGAAGCATCTTGAATCGCACCAGCAACTGCCGCCTTACTTACATAATCCCGTTTTTATAACTAGTCATGTAGATTTATTTCAGTTATGTTGAGTTAACCCTCAGTTAGCTAACTAGTTCTAACTCTTGCTAACTCTTTTTTTGGTATTGTTATTTAAAAAAGCAGTCCTGGCTCAAGAAAAACCAATCCTGGACCACAAAAAATCAAAATACCTTGCATGGTTTATTGCAAAGTAGGAGATTCAATGCAAAAAAAATCAAGCTACTGGGAAAAACATAGTAGCCCTTTGGTTTTGAATTCTTGGTGCAGGCTTTCATGCCCTCAGCCGTGTGGAAAATAAAGAAGCACTTGGCAATGCAATGCCATTCAAAGGCTATGAAATAAACAATGGAAAGCGACACAATGGTTTGCAATGTCTTGGCTTGGCGGAGTGCCGCAGAGGCTGTTGTGATTGTAAGGCCATGGATAGGCAATGTAATGCCAAAGGGCTATCAAAAGGAAAACAACCATGCATGCAAACATGGCTTCAAGTAGCTGCATGTTTTTTGCCAGCCAATTAAAACTTGCTGTAAGCCTGGTAAGGCAAAAGCACTTTGGCTTCTTCTTGGCTTTTGTGGCAAATGAGTGGCACCATTATGTCTGCAGTGGGCAAAAATCCCAAGTTCTGGTCAGGCACAGTGCATCTGGCAAATTGCTGGTGTGGCACCCATTCCTTGACTTGCCAGGTTTTGACCAAGGTGGCCAAAACTCCATGTAGAAGAAAATGCAATTGGATTTCTGCAGCTCCCATGGTACCAGCTGTTTGGTAAACCACAACATCATCTTTGTGGCATTCAACATGGTTGATTCTGGCACATTGGCTGCTCATGGCTTCTTTCATGTCTTCACCAATCAAGCTGGACAAAGTTTGCAAAGTTTTTTGGAAGCTTTCATTGGGCGAACCAAATGGACACCATCTTGGAAAAGATCTGCTGTGTCCAAATGGCAGATCTCTTGGGCAAGAACTTGCTCCAGTAAGTTGGCTTCAATTTTTTCTGGGTCATGAGGGTTTGGGCCAGAGCCCTTATGGGTTTATCCATTGGCGAAGCAGGAAGGAAGAAATCCAAATCTTTGGAGGGTGTTTGTCATGTGAATTTGCCAGTGCCACTTTTTTTTAAAGATATTTCAGGAAAGGCTCGGTGAAAACCCTGGATGGCTTTTGCTACTGCTGGTAGCAAAGTGGTTCTGGTGATGAGGCCAGCTTGGTTTCCACCGTGGACTTGGTCAATGAAAGCTGCATTGCAAGGAAAGCCTGGCAAGCTTAAGGTTTATCACCTCTGGGCATTGCTACACTGTGGATAAAATGCCTGATGATTGGAAACATCGCCAAACACTCAGAAGCCTGGCAGGATTTTTTTCCATTTTGCTTATGGTTTGTCATTTCCTTCTTGGAAAAGTAGCTGCCAACGTGTTGGCATTTCCAAGCCCTGGGAAAACCCAATGGGCAAAATAGCCTTCTAGAAATTGGTAGATATGGAGGATCTCCTCCATGGCAGAAATGAAGTGAAAAAGGACGATTGGACCAGTTCCTCGGAGGACTCCATGCATATAGTCATGGGTGAACTGGGTGCAAGGCTGTAGCAGGTCCATCTCTTTCAAAGCTGGATCTAGCATAAGTGCCATGCTGCTGTGGTTCCAACCAGTGGCTTGTTGCCACCTATCAAACTCATTCTTGCTGGATGTCGCTTTTCTGGCATCCTGCCTGGCATATGACTCAAGAACTTGGTCATAAGTGGTCAAGCTCAATTGATTGTATTGCATGATGTTGCAATGCATTTGGTCTTCAGTGGTTCCACTGGCCCTGACATTTCCGCACTGAAAAACACAATTTAGAACCACTATCTCCCTTGGATCCCCAAACCATTTTCTGGGCAGCTCCATCTGCCAAGAGCATTCCAAAAGTGAAGTGCAATCTTACGTTATCTTTCTCTGGGTGCTTGAGAAGGAAGCCTGTGGGTGGATGGACTAGAGGGTTGCAAAAAATGGCTTTCAAGAGAGTGGCTGTCATTTGGCTCACACCTGCTTTGCAAATGTTGGCCAAATTCCAGAAAGCTGCACTACCATGCCCAACTTTTTCTTTCTGCACGGCTTCAAACATTGACTGGAATCCGCCGACCCCGGCCATGCCAAGGCCGGGGCGGCGCCTGGGACCACCGGAGGTGTGGAACCTGCTTTGTCACGGCCATGGCCCTCACCATGTCCAAGNTGCCAAGGCCGGGGCGGCGCCTGGGACCACCGGAGGTGTGGAACCTGCTTTGTCACGGCCATGGCCCTCACCATGTCCAAGCTTGTTCCAGCAATAAAAAAAAATGCTTCTTTGTGTTTAACCCGCCCGGCAGGCCCATCCAAGGCAACTCTTACCTTTCCAACGTCAAACCTCCCCGCACGCCCATGGCATCCACTACAACTCTTCCGCTAAACACCAGCGGCCAAACACCACGGCCATGTGCTTTTAAGGGCGTTCAAGCCTGCCGTTTGCCCGCCCCCAAACCCCNCCAAACACCACGGCCATGTGCTTTTAAGGGCGTTCAAGCCTGCCGTTTGCCCGCCCCCAAACCCCTGAAATGCTTCCGAACCCCTAAAATGCTTCCGCAAGCCTTTCCAAAGCCAATCTCGCCCCCCGCAAGCCCATCCAAGGCAACTCTTCCGGTAAACACCAGAGGCCAAACACTACGGCCATCTGCTTTTGAGGGCGTTCAAACCTGCCGTTTGCCCGCCCCCAAACTCTTGAAATGCTTCAAATGCTTCCGCAAGCCTTTCCAAAGCCAATCTCGCCTCTCGCAAGCCCATCCACGGCAACTCTTCCGCTAAACACCAACGGCCAAACACCACGGCCATGTGCTTTTAAGGGCGTTCAAGCCTGCCGTTTGCCCGCCCCCAAACCCTTGNCAACTCTTCCGCTAAACACCAACGGCCAAACACCACGGCCATGTGCTTTTAAGGGCGTTCAAGCCTGCCGTTTGCCCGCCCCCAAACCCTTGAAATGCTTCCGAACCCCTCAACTGCTTCTTCCGCAGGCCTTTCCAAAGCCAATCTCGCCCCCCGCAAGCCCATCCAAGGCAACTCTTCCGCTAAACACCAGCGGCCAAACACTACGGCCATCTGCTTTTAAGGGCGTTCAAGCCTGCCGTTTGCCCGCCCCCAAACCTTTGAAATGCTTCCGAACCCCTAAAATGCTTCCGCAAGCCTTTCCAAAGCCCATCGCAGGCCCATCCAAGGCAACTCTTCCGCTCAACACCAGCGGCCAAACACTACGGCCATCTGCTTTTAAGGGCGTTCAAGCCTGCCGTTTGCCCGCCCCCAAACCCCTGAAATGCTTCAAATGCTTCCCCAGGCCTTTCCAAAGCCAATCTCGCCCCCCGCAGGCCCATCCAAGGCAACTCTTCCGCTAAACACCAGCGGCCCAACACTACGGCCATCTGCTTTTAAGGGCGTTCAAGCCTGCCGTTTGCCCGCCCCCAAACCCCTGAAATACTTCAAATGCTTCCGCAGGCCTTTCCAAGGCCAATCTCGCCCCCCGCAGGCCCATCCAAGGCCACTCTTCCGCTAAACACCAGCGGCCAAACACCTTTCCAACGTCAAACTTCCCCGCAGGCCCATCCACGGCAACTCTTCCGCTAAACACCAGCGGCCAAACACCACGGCCATGTGCTTTTAAGGGCGTTCAAGCCTGCCGTTTGCCCGNCATCCACGGCAACTCTTCCGCTAAACACCAGCGGCCAAACACCACGGCCATGTGCTTTTAAGGGCGTTCAAGCCTGCCGTTTGCCCGCCCCCAAACCCTTGAAATGCTTCCGAACCCAAAATGCTTCCGCAAGCCTTTCCAAAGCCAATCTCGCCCCCCGCAAGCCCATCCAAGGCAACTCTTCCGCCAAACACCAGTTTGCCCGCCCCCAAACCCCTGCAATGCTTCAAATCCTTCCGCAAGCCTTTCCAAAGCCAATCTCGCCCCCCGCCATCCAAGGCCACTCTTCCGCTTAACACCAGCGGCCAAACACCTTTCCAACGTCAAACCACCCCGCAGGCCCATCCACTGCAACTCTTCCGCTAAACACCAGCGGCCAAACACCACGGCCATGTGACATGCTTTTAAGGGCGTTCAAGCCTGCCGTTTGCCCGCCCCCAAACCCTTGAAATGCTTCCGAACCCCTAAACTGCTTCCGCAAGCCTTTCCAAAGCCAATCTCGCCCCCCGCAAGCCCATCCAAGGCAACTGTTCCGCTTTAAACACCAGCGGCCAAACACCACGGCCATGTGCTTTTAAGGGCGTTCAAGCCTGCCGTTTGCCCGCCCCCAAACCCTTGAAATGCTTCCGAACCCCTCAACTGCTTCGTCCGCAGGCCTTTCCAAAGGCAATCTCGCCTCTCGCAAGCCCATCCAAGGCAACTGTTCCGCTAAACACCAGCGGCCAAACACCACGGCCATGTGCTGTTAAAGGCGTTCAAGCCTGCCGTTTGCCCGCCCCCAAACCCCTGAAATGCTTCAAATGCTTCCCCAGGCCTTTCCAAAGCCAATCTCGCCCCCCGCAGGCCCATNTGCCGTTTGCCCGCCCCCAAACCCCTGAAATGCTTCAAATGCTTCCCCAGGCCTTTCCAAAGCCAATCTCGCCCCCCGCAGGCCCATCCAAGGCAACTCGTCTTCCGCTAAACACCAGCGGCCAAACACTACGGCCATCTGCTTTTAAGGGCGTTCAAGCCTGCCGTTTGCCCGCCCCCAAACCCCTGAAATGCCTCAAATCCTTCCGCAGGCCTTTCCAAATCCAATCTCGCCCCCCGCAGGCCCATCCAAGGCAACTCGTCTTCCGCTAAACACGAGCGGCCCAACACCACGGCCATCTGCTTTTAAGGGCGTTCAAGCCTGCCGTCTGCCCGCCCCCAAACCCCTGAAATGCCTCAAATCCTTCCGCAGGCCTTTCCAAAGCCAATCTCGCCCCCCGCAGGCCCATCCAAGGCCACTCTTCCGCTAAACACCAGCGGCCAAACACCTTTCCAACGTCAAACTTCCCCGCCGGTCCATCCACGGCAACTCTTCCGCTAAACACCAGCGGCCAAACACCACGGCCATGTGCTTTTAAGGGCGTTCAAGCCTGCCGTTTGCCCGCCCCCAAACCCNCCATCCACGGCAACTCTTCCGCTAAACACCAGCGGCCAAACACCACGGCCATGTGCTTTTAAGGGCGTTCAAGCCTGCCGTTTGCCCGCCCCCAAACCCGTGAAATGCTTCCGAACCCCTAAAATGCTTCCGCAAGCCTTTCCAAAGCCAATCTCGCCCCCCGCAAGCCCATCCAAGGCAACTGTTCCGCTTTAAACACCAGCGGCCAAACACCACGGCCATCTGCTTTTAAGGGCGTTCAAGCCTGCCGTTTGCCCGCCCCCAAACCCCCGCAATGCTTCAAATGCTTCCGCAGGCCTTTCCAAAGCCAATCTCGCCTCCCGCAAGCCCATCCAAGGCAACTCTTCCGCTAAACACCAGCGGCCAAACACCACGGCCATCTGCTTTTAAAGGTTGGCATGGGGGCAAAATTATGGAGGTCAAGCTTGAATCACTAAATTCGACGGTCATTAAATTATGGGTCATTAGTTTTGATATTTCCCTGTGCATCGGTATTGTGGTCATTTACGGTTGAATTTTTCCACCAAAGGTGCACCGGTATTTCCGTTCGCAGCTGTAGCGAAATGCTTTTGGGTTCGTGTGCCTTCACCCCGTCCGGATTTCCGCTTGCCACCCTCCCCCATAAAAGGGGGGGTCGGCGGCACCAGGGCGGTAGCCCCTTCTATTAGTTCATCCAAGTACATCACCAGCCTCCATTGTCTGCTGGTTGAAGAAGGGCATGCTTCATGCCTGCTGGCCAAGAGCTTCTGAAAACTATTTCGTCTGGAAAACAGTGCTGATAGGTATGTGAGCAAGCTAGTGAAAACAAAGGTTGATGGGCTGCCATCAACTTGCTGTAGAGGCGCTTCTTGGATCAAGGGGCCCAAAGCACCTCCATGGCATGTCTTCAAAAGTTGTCTCCTGGCTTCCTTTTGGTGTTTGGCAGAACTGACTCCTGGAATGCCAGTAGATTTGGCTTCTTGAACCATAGCATGCAGGGCAGCTTGGCTGTGGTGTGGCAGGGCTGCCTTGAAGTGCAAAAGTCTGGCAAGCTTCTGTGGCCTGCTGGAGTCAGATGCCATTGCTGGGCATTGCAATGGGTGGAGTATGGCTGATTTCAAAACCTGTTCTGTCAGCAATCAATTCTGTATATATATATATATATATGTATTAAACACATTGTGTAGGCATAGAAACACACATATCTATATATATATATATATGTATATCTTTGTGTGTGTATGTATGTATTATAGTGCCATGCTTTGGGCAATTGGGTAGCTCCCTATATAGCTGTACCAAATGAACGCTCTCATAGCCTTGCCGCAGGACCTTGAACCAAAAAGTTCCCAGTAGCAAGAATTCCCGTTCAGAACTTTATGGGCCTTGGCCATGGTGATGGTTCCCAGCAAGAAACCCAAGACATGCTGGACATTTGCCATGTTGCAATGCCACCAGGCAAAAAATAACATAACATGCACAGAGTTGGCTTTGGCAAATGACATAGTGGCTGCAACCAATGCAGAAAATCTTGTTACCGAGGTGCTGCAAAAAAATGTCTTGTTGCAATGCCATGCAGGCACATGTGCAATGCGATGGTGGCACACTGCAATGCCATGGTAGCTGATGTTTGAAATGCCATCACTGGCTGCCTGCTCCTGCTAGACTTTTTGAGCACTGTCTTCTGTCACCCTGGTCTTTGGCACAAAGCCAAGCACATTTGTGACCCCTTTGGCAAATCTCTTTGCTACCCTATACAAATGGCTAGGCCTTTGGCCAATGGCTTCTCACTTCTGAGCGCCATCCAAGGCAAGCTTGTACTTGGTCCATTGGCCTTTGGATTTGAACCTGAGACCTTTTGAACCCTGGCTGGAGGCAATTCTCACAGCCTTTGATGTTCCCATTGCGCCTAATGCAGCCAAATGGGCCTCTGGGGCCTGGTGTGCCATAATAGCCAAAGTCTTGGGGCTTGGCTTGGCCAGGCTTGCCACCTGACTTGGAAATATTTTGCTTTTGGCACCAGCCTTTGCTTTGGCCAACTTGTTGAAAGCTTCTTGCTCGTATTGTGCAAATTCACTGGTTTCTGGTGTCTTCACCTGCCATGGCATTGGCTGACAACAACATGGGATGTAATGCCATGGGTGATGATTATCTAAATCCTCAATATCCACTGACTAGGAATATGGGATTGCATACATGCCATATAAGAGATTTGCTGTGGCACTGATGAAAGATACAAAAATACGGAAAATTCCAGCCTCTTGGCGATTTTGGCTCTCTTCAGCTGTGGTGGCAGCATCAGCTGGGGCTGCCTGAGCAATAGCTGCTGGAATATGTGCCGGTTGGGCAGGCAGAGGAGGTGCAGGCTTGGGCATGGCTACCTGGTTGTCTCTGGGCATATGTGATCTGTGGCTCCTGTGGGACAAATTTGTCCAGCAGCTGGCCGGGCACAGGCAATGCTGGTGCAGCATGGGTGGAAGGAGCTTGGCTTTGCTGGAGAAGTCTGTGGCCTTTTCTGCAAATCACCTGGGTTCAAAAGCTGATGGTGAAACAAAATCAAAATCACAATAGAACATCAATGCAATGGAGTGACCATGTTCTTCCATCCAGCACCAATGGACACCATGGCTGGCTCATCTGCACCATAGACTTGGTCTAGCCATTGCTTCCCAAGTTCAGCTGGGTTGGCTGGGTACCTGTTCAAGCTTGGAACTGTGCCTGGTGGAGTTTTGCCAAAGACAAAGACAAACTCATCCACCAAGGCATACCTGGTTTGTGGTGATGGCTGTGGCTGTTGCCCCTTGATCAAACAAAAGAAGACCACAGACATGGCCCCCACCTTGGCGGCTTCCTTCAAGGACACAAACCCCATCAACCTCAGCCTGGAAGCCGCAATGGACACGGTATGCACTGTGTTGGCTGGTGCTTGCTCCACCCTGGTCTAATTCTCTTTGGACAGATAATGGCAAAAGCCATCTATGTGCTGGCCTGCAATGACTGCTTTCACCAGGCTCCCATCAGCCAAGCTTATTTGGTCAATGACATCTTGGATGGCCTTCTTCAAATCATTTGTCAAATTGGCTTGGTCAAGTTTTTCCAGCACTTGGAGGATGGTGCTGCTTGTCCACTGCTTGGATGCCTTCAGCTTGGCACACAAGGATGTGGCCAGGGTCTGCACCAACTTGCTCTCTGGGTGGCTTTGGGCAAGCCTTTCCAAATGGTGCAGCTCTTGGACATAATCCTCAACTTTCCAAAGCTGAGACATCACTTGGCAGAACAAGCTCTGATGCACTTGGGCTGCTTTCTGGTGCCTGAGCCCATGCTAAACACACAAGAGCTAGGGAGGCTTGTGGCTGATACTGACTGGCTGGAAAGTATTGCCATGGAAGTTTAATGCCATGAAGTTGGCAAATCCAGCTCCGGAATGGCACCAACAAACAAGTAGGATCCAATGTTATATGTGATGCATATCTAGGAATGCTATATGAGAAACAAAGAATGGAGATAACATTCTGGGATGGTGTAAAGCTATAGAAAGATGCAAGCATTGAACCATATATATCAGCTTGTTTAATATTGTGAAATGCCAGATGTGGCTGCAGCTGAAATGCCAGCATTGGCAAAATCCATGAAACTTGAAGGGTGGCTGAAAATGAAATTCCATATGGCAAAGGTTGCAATGCCAGGGTAGGCTCAAACAATGTAATGCCAAAAATGGCTGCAGGTGGCTGACACATGGAATGCCAGAAAGGCTAGCAAGCAAGCTCTTATTTTGGCACTCTGCTTGGCCATGGTGTCTACTGGTGCCTTGACCAGTCTGGCTGCCTGGCATCATAGCCTTGGTGTGCAATGGCCAACTGATGGTTTCGCATGGCTTGCCTCAGGGTGGAACGCAATGTCCACCAATCATGGGGCTCCCCACCTGACCAGCCACTCCCTGGCCTTGCTGGACCATACTCCACGATCCTGGCCTGGGAGTTGGTCCCACAAGGCATCCACCTGGTTGGACATGGCTGGGATCCACACCATCTTGGATCGCCATCCTGTGTTGAAAGTGTGTCTGGAAGACATGGCCTGGGAGCTGATGCTGGTGTTGATGGTGGCTTTGGACCAGCTGGCTTTGGTGGTGCTTCTTGTGGCTCAGCTGGCTTGGCTGTTGCCTTTGGTGGCCTTTTCGGCTCTGCTGGCCTGCTGGCTGAGGATGCCTTGGGTGGTGGCCCTTTGGGCTCTGCTGGCCTGCTGGCTGGGGATGCCTTTGCTGCTGGCCCTTTGAGCCCTGTAGGCCTGCTGGCTGAGGATGCCTTGGGTGGTGGCCTTTTGGGCTCTGCTGGCCTGCTGGCTCGGGATGCCTTTGCTGGTGGCCCTTTGGGATCAGGTGGGTTGGTTGCTGGAGATGCCTTTGCTGGCCTCTTGGAGGTACATGGCTGCAAGAGGAAATCCTTTAGCCTTGGAGGTGGTGCTGCTGAACATCTGTTCTGGCTGGCTATGCCATGGTGCATTGGCAAAAAGCCTTTTGGGCTGTCCTCAGTGGACATCTTCTGGATCTCCAAGCTGGCTCTCCAATGAGCTTCAGCAATGGCACTGTCGCGGATGGCCATCTGCTGGTTCTCCCACTGGACCATGGTCTCTTCATCACTTTCAGTGATGAAGTCATCATTGGCCAGCTTCTCAAAAACCAAATGGTGGGCCATGGCTGGCAATTGCAGTGGCACCAAAGTGGTGAAAATTTTTGGTTGGTTTAGAAAATTGTGTTGGTGAATTTAGTGTGGGTATATATGGTAATATGTTTGATTTGGTATGATCTAGTAAAATATTTTTGTTGATGTTTAAGTTCAAAAGTTGGAATCTAAAATTTGGATATAACATTTTAAGTTCAAAAATTTGAGCATAAAATCTCAAAAAAAGGACGTTAAGTTCAAAACAATGAACTTAACTTTGGAAATTTGGAAGTTAAGTTCAATTGTTTGAACTTAACATTGGAATTTTTGAAGTTAAGTTCAAAATTTTGAACTTAACTATATTTTTGGAAATTTTGAATTCAAATTTTTGAACTTAAGTGAAAAATCCAACATCGATGTTTTGATTTTTTTTTGGATAGGTACATGTGTATATTTGTAAAATTGCTAGTTGTGTTTAGAGTTTTGGTTGCCTTGGTGATCAAGGGCACCTTATCCACAATGTGAGCCAAAAAACATTTCATCATCACGTAAACTAATCAAATGCCAACTTTTTGGCAAAACAAAAACCAAGTGTGACATTAATCATGCACATGGACACATCCATACATCCACCAAACCAAAAAACAATGAAAACCAATGACCAATGGCCACACACCAGATAACTTCAACCTGAATTTATCTGGAGAAACATTTGATGAACACACAATGGAACCAATATATATATCATAAGAAACCATCCCATTAGACAACACAGAAAACTATCAAACCATAGTGGTACCAATAAATTGTACATTTGGTATACTACATGGACACCTTGGACATGAAGCCACCAAGACCACATGCAGACCACCTGTGCCAATGAAATACCAAAGATGCCAGCGGCAATGCAATGCGATTTCCTTGCAAGCTCCATCCAAACAACTGGGTCCTTCATGGGAAGTCCCAACAATGAAATGCCACAGGGGCCAAATCCAATGCAGTGCCAATTCATGGCACCCACCAGGCAAACAAATGG
>BGPT01002282.1:44237-49237 GCA_003297045.1 Symbiodinium sp. clade C Y103 | reverse complement strand
TGCTGGGGGGATGTGTGTGTAGTGTGCACGTGTGCGTGTGTGCGTGTCTGTGTGTGCGTGTCTGTGTGTGCGTGTGTTTGTCCTTGTGCGTGTGTGCGTGTGAGTGCAAGCGAGCCGCGGACGATGGGCAAATGTACCTGGCAGCAAGAATGAGACAAAAAGTATAGAACTACGAGTCTGTGGAAACAGCTAGGCCAGGCAACTAGAGCAAAGTGCTGGCAACGTGATCATGCTGCTACGCAACCAGCTGGGGGCACAAATGATCGTGCGGCCTTAGCGGTGAAGCAACTCACGCTGCATCACTAGTGGCGTGTGTTGCGCACGACAACTGCTTTTTTCCAATGCTGCGACAACAGATTCTGCAGCTGTCTCACTTCTGGCTGGCGACACAACAATGTCGACCCTGAATCCAACTGAACGCACAACATGGTGAACTTTGATATGTGGCAAGCAATGCTGCAACAATGGACGACAAGAAAAGCGATTGAGCCTGACGTCCGAACTCCCTGAAACAAAACGCTAATTGGAACAAATCTGAAAAACAAATCACATGTTCGTGCCTGCATGCACGCGTCACAAACACCGCAAGGATTCGCGACACCTAACTTGTCAATCCTGTGACCAGGAGTGCCGTAAGTGCCACGCCTGCCACACAAAGTGAAGGTCCATGTCACCAAGTGCCACGCCTGCCACGCAAACTGAAGGTCGATGTCTCCAAGTGCCACACCTGCCACACAAAGTGACGCGGCGTCAACGGGACCCAAGCATGTCACAGGAGCCAGCTGAGTGCCGCAAGTGCCACGCCTGCCGCACAAAGAGAAGGTCCATGTCACCAAGTGCCACGCCTGCCACAGAAGGTCGATGTCTCCAAGTGCCACACCTGCCACACAAAGTGACGCGGCATCAACGGGATCCAAGCGCGTCACAGGAGCCAGCTGAGTGCCGTAAGTGCCACGACTGCCACACAAAGTGAAGGTCCATGTCATCAAGTGCGTGGCGTGCCACACAAAGTGAAGGTCGATGTCACCAAGTACCACACCTGCCACACAAATTGACGCGGCGTCAACGGGACCCAAGCGCGTCACAGGAGCCAGCTGAGTGCCGTAAGTGCCTGACTCAAAGTGAAGGTCCATGTCACCAAGTGCCAGGCCTGCCACACAAAGTGAAGGTCGATGTCTCCAAGTGCCACGCCTGCCACACAAAGTGACGCGGCGTCAAGGGGACCCAAGCGCGTCACAAGAGCCAGCTGAGTGCCGTAAGTGCCACGCCTGCCACACAAAGTGAAAGTCCATAACACCATGCGCCACCCTTGCTACACAAAGTGCAGGTCGATGTCACCAAGCGCCACACCTGCCACACAAAGTGAAGGTCATTGTCTCCAAGTGCCACGCCTGCCACACAAAGTGACGCGGCGTCAACGGGACCCAAGCGCGTCACAGGAGCCAGCTGAGTGCCGTAAGTGCCACGCCACACAAAGTGAAGGTCCATGTCACCAAGTGCCACCCCTGCCACAGAAGGTCGATGTCTCCAAGTGCCACGCCTGCCACACAAAGTGACGCGGCATCAACGGGATCCAAGCGCGTCACAGGAGCCAGCTGAGTGCCGCAAGTGCCACACCTGCCACACAAAGTGAAGGTCCATGTCCCCAAGTGCCACGCCTGCCACGCAAACTGAAGGTCGATGTCTCCAAGCGCCACGCCTGCCACACAAAGTGACGCGGCGTCAACGGGACCCAAGCGCGTCACAGGAGCCAGCTGAGTGCCGTAAGTGCCACGCCTGCCACACAAAGTGNAGTGACGCGGCGTCAACGGGACCCAAGCGCGTCACAGGAGCCAGCTGAGTGCCGTAAGTGCCACGCCTGCCACACAAAGTGAAAGTCCATAGCACCAAGCGCCACGCCTGCCACACAAAGTGAAGGTCGATGTCTCCAAGTGCCACGCCTGCCACACAAAGTGACGCGGCGTCAGCGGGACCCAAGCGCGTCACAGGAGCCAGCTGAGTGCCGTAAGTGCCTGACTCAAAGTGAAGGTCCATGAGAAGGTCGATGTCTCCAAGTGCCACGCCTGCCACACAAAGTGACGCGGCGTCAACGGGACCCAAGCGCGTCACAAGAGCCAGCTGAGCCGTAAGTGCCACGCCTGCCACACAAAGTGAAGGTCCATGTTGAGTGCCTCGCCTGCCACACAAAGTGAAGGTCGATGTCTCCAAGTGCCACACCTGCCGTACAAAGCGACGCGGCGTCAACGGGACCCAAGCGCGTCACAGGAGCCAGCTGAGTGCCGTAAGTGCCACACCTGCCACACAAAGTGAAGGTCCATGTCACCAAGGGCCACACCTGCCACACAAAGTGAAAGTCGATGTCTCCAAGCGCCACGCCTGCCACACAAAGTGGCGCGGCGTCAACGGGACCCAAGCGCGTCACAGGAGCCAGCTGAGCGCCATAAGGGCCACGCCTGCCACACAAAGTGAAGGTCCATGTCACCAAGGGCCACGCCTGCCACGCAAAGTGAAGGTCGATGTCTCCAAGCGCCACGCCTGCCACACAAAGTGACGCGGCGTCAACGGGACCCAAGCGCGTCACAGGAGCCAGCTGAGCGCCATAAGTGCCACGCCTGCCACACAAAGTTTAGGTCCATGTGCCATAAGTGTCACTCCTGCCACACAAAGTGAAGGTCCATGTCCCCAAGCGCCATGCCTGCCACGCAAAGTGAAGGTCGATGTCACCAAGCGCCATGCCTGCCACACAACGTGAGCAAGTTGTGTGTGAGTTAGTTGTGTGTGTGAGTAAGTTGTGTGCAAGTGAGTTGTTTGTGAGTAAGTTGTATGTGAGTGAGTTGTGTGTGGGTGAGTTGTGTGTGTGAGTAAGTTGTGTGTGAATGGGTGAATTGTGTGTGAATGAGTGGGTTGTGTGTGAGTAAGTTGTGTGTGAGTGAGTTGTGTGTGAGTGAGTTGTGTGTGAGTGAGTTGTGTGTGAGTGAGTTGTGTGTGAGTGAGTTGTGTGTGAGTAAGTTGTGTGTGAGTGAGTTGTGTATGAGTGAGTTGTGTGTGAGTGAGTTGTGTATGAGTGAGTTGTGTGTGAGTGAGTTGTGTGTGAGTGAGTTGTGTGTGTGTGAGTTAGTTGTGTGTGTGAGTAAGTTGTATGTGAGTGAGTTGTGTGTGAGTGAGTTGTGTGTGAGTAAGTTGTGTGTGAGTGAGTTGTGTGTGAGTGGGTTGTGTGTGGGTGAGTTGTGTGTGAGTAAGTTGTGTGTGAGTGAGTTGTGTGTGAGTGAGTTGAGTGTGAGTGAGTTGTGTATGAGTGAGTTGTGTGTGAGTAAGTAGTGTGTGAGTAAGTTGTGTGTGAATAAGTTGTATGTGAGAAAGTTGTGTGTGAGTAAGTTGTATGTGAGTTGTGTGTGAGTAAGTTGTATGTGAGTGAGTTGTGCGTGAGGGACGGGCAGGCGGCGGGAGGACGGACGGACGACGGGCGACGGGCGACGGATGCACAACAAAAAACAACAACCCCGCACAATGATGTGGGGAAAAACCATTGTAACATGATATGCTCCTGAGTTCAAAGCTACACATGTAATGCCATGAAGTGGCATACTTGGGGAATGCAATGCCAGACAGTGGCAACAACTGGAAATGAAATGCCATAAAGTGGCACACTTTGGGGACGCAATGCCAGACAGTGGCAACAACTGGAAATGAAATGCCATGAAATGGCACACTTTGGGATGCAATGTCAAAAAATGGCAACAAATGGAAATGAAATGCCATGAAGCGGCACACATTGGGCGTGCAATGCCAGACAATGGCAACAAATGCAACTGAAATGCCATGAAATGCCATTGAATGGCCAAATGACTTGGTGCAATGCCAGTACATGGCAACAAACGACTGCAGCTGTCAACCTTTTTTCACTCTGGAAGAAGTGGCTCTTGGCTGGCCATCAACCCACCACTGGGCTCATTGGGGAATGACTTCCACCATGGGGCTCCACAAGGACGGGTCACATAGAGAACAAGGGTGGGGGAGGCTTTGGGAGGGGGGAGGGGGTACAAGGGAATAATAGGGTCTATGTGATTTTGAGCTCTGGGTCCTCAAATTGGGAAAAGGTTCAATATAAAACATAAAAATCCCTTTCATGGAGCCCAAATTTGGGAAATAGTTCAATATTAAACTTTTAAAACTTTTTAACCTTTTTAAACTTTTAAAACTAGTTTAAAATTTTAAAAATTTGAATATTTTTCCGATTCGAATTATTAAACTTTTGGAACTTTTAAAACTAGTTCAAAAGTTTAAACAGTTTAATATTTTTCCTACTAAAAATATTAAACTTTTGGAACTTTCAGAACTCCTCAGGCTTTTCCTGGACCCCAAATTTGGGAAATAGTTTAATATTAAACTTGTAAAACTTTTAAACTTTTTAAACTATTTCCCAAATTAGGGCTCCAGGAAAAGCCTGAGGAGTTTTAAAAGTTTAAAAAGTTTACTATTTTTAAAAAGAAAAATATTAAACTTTTGAAACTTTTAAACTGGTTTTAAAAGTTCCGAAAGTTTAATATTTTAAGTAGGAAAAAGATTAAACTGTTTAAACTTTTGAACTAGTTTTAAAAGTTTAAAAAATTTTAAAAGTTTAATTTCAAACTATTTCCCAAATTTGGGCTCCAGGAAAAGCCTGGGGAGTTTTAAAAGTTCCAAAAGTTTAATAATTCGAATCGGAAAAATATTCAACTTTTTAAACTTTTAAACTAGTTTTAAAAGTTCCAAAAGTTTAATATTTCGAATAGGAAAAAATTAAACGTTTTAAATTTTTAAACTAGTTTTAAAAAGTTTAAAAAGTTTAATATTAAACTATTTTCCAAATTTGGGCCCCGGCTCCAGGAAAAGTCGGGGGGGGGGTTTGTAAAAATTTTAAGAGAAACTATTTCCCGAATTTGGGGCCCAGCGGGTTTCCCTCAACGCGTCTTCCTTGGCTGGATTTTCCTTTCACTTGGGTGCCCCTTGGTCAGGCTTTC
>BGPT01002282.1:26792-39681 GCA_003297045.1 Symbiodinium sp. clade C Y103 | reverse complement strand
AAGATTTGCTCAAGAGTCTTGGGGGAATCTTAGATCTTAGATCTTAGATTTGAACCTAAGATTTGCTCAAGAGTCTTGGGGGAATCTTAGATCTTAGATCTTAGATTTGAACCNCTAGGAAACTTTGCAAACTTTGCAAAGTTTTCTGGATTCAAGATTCAAGATGATCTTCCTAGAATGCTATCGTTCAAGTTAAGTTAGATCAATCTATATTGGTACCCGTTTTAACCTGAAATTTCACCCCCAAAAAAAAGTGCTAAAAATGTGATTAAAACATTGTAAATACCAGTAAAAACAGAAAAATGGTGGACTTTTGGAGGGGGGGGTACCATATATATATATACTTTTGAAAAAGCGCATTGCTTTTTTCCAAAGCGAACAGGACCTGTACGGATCCGTCAGCCCCAGCCTGCTTGTTTTCAACCAAATGCAGTGAAGATTGAATGCACAAGGAAAATTGGCATGTGAAGAATTCAAAATTCGATCGATGTAAGCAGGAGAATTATGTATGGAACCAACAAAAGCGGATAAAAGTGGTGTATCACCAGCACAAAGAGGGGTTCAGCCGGTAATGGCAAAGAAAGAGAGTCTGCCAGAATCCAGACAGACATGCACTAAACAACGGTAGATGATTCGTGACAAATAAGATGTTTCAATGAAAGGCATGTTCAACAATAGGAAGATCACATCAACGGCAAACATGGGCGGTGAATGGATATAGCGGATGATGGATGTGCAAGCATATTCTATGAAAATGATATGTATGTATATACAATCAGTTGTATCCCACATATGTTACTCATATATAATGTATATTTATGTACGGTTATGTATATATATATATTATATGTCCGTGTCTCTTGGGTTTATCCAAATGGGCAGCTCCTGAAACAACTGGCGAATAAACACCAGTACATCATGGCATTCTCCATGACAAATGCCGTGGGTGGGATCCATAACGGAACATCCACTGTGTTTTACCGTTCTTCCCCCTGGTCCACCAGAGCTTTCCTGCAGATTTTTTCAGAAAAGACATGGGACAAACTGCATATTTTCTGCATTGATGGTATTGGGCAAAAAAAGTTGGACAAAAAAATGCAAAAAAGGAAGTGCACAGAACGTTGTTGCATCCTGCGCCACTGATTGATGAAGAGCAGGATTTCACTCTATAGATATATATATATATATGTAAAGGTATATTACCTTTGTCAAAAAGGATCATGTGGGTTCTTACCCATTGGATATTTCGATGCTAATTGGCGATACCCATATGTTGCCTGTGAATATCAAGCCGCCTTACGTTGGTTGACCGCACTCATAATCAACTATCAACAAAGAGGGGTCCAACCACCATTTATGAGTCATCTCACCTATTCTAGCAGTTATGTATATAGTATTATATATATATTACAGCTATAGGCTATATATGTGATATATAATACATGTATATAGATGTAGCTGCGCAAACATATATCTAGGTGAAAAAAACATCAAATACTGTAAGGTATGTATGATACCTACATAAGATTCTATAGGTGGAGACACATAAATACAATCACCACTCTTTTTAGATGCTTCTACCCACATCATCACTATCCGATGGCCCATCATCACCAAAGTGGCCGATCTCCGCATTGGGAATTCTTGTGTCTTCACCCGAACGAGGGCGGGTTCGGTCGACGTGACCTAGAGAGCAACCCAACCATCCTTTGAATGGGACCCTGACTGGCGATGTTTGGTGAGCCAACAAAATGAATATGTACATGTACCATCTGGTTATTCAAAAACAGAAAATATGATGGGTTTCCCATATATCATTATTTGGATGATTTTCCATTTACGATATAGTTGGATGATTAACATTGAATTGATACCCTCTAGTAAACGTTTACGTAACTATTGAAAATCTGAAAATCACCATGCTATTTATGGGAAAATCCACGATTTCTATGGCCATGTTCAACCATAATTAATCAATTACCATCTGGTTATGACTAACAGTTTGCCATGGAAAATCCTCGAACTATGGAGGTTTCAATGGAGGTTTAGATGGCCAAAATGAGCCAGCTATTCCATGGCGAACTGTTAGTCATAACCAGATGGTAATAAACGTGTTATCCCCACGGTTTCTTTTAATGCAAATAGCATCATGATTGATGGAATCATCACCGTGGAAAAATAAAAAACATGCTTGCTGGTCAAAATCTGTATGTTTCAACCGTTTCAACCGTTTCAACCGTTTCAACCGTTTCAACCTCGAGGTAAAACCCCGCACTGGTCTTTTTCAGACCTCACTTATTTGGTACTCTGCGGCAATCTCGCCGGAATGGAACATGAAGCTTCTCCATATCCACATAACACACCCGGACAGTATCATATTATATACTTGTCAATGAACGAAAACACTGGCTGTACGCTGGGTTTTGGTTTTTAGGGTTTCCAGGGTTTTTAGATGTTTTTAGGGTTTGGGGTTTTAGGGCATAGGGTCTCAGGGCTTTCGGGTTTATTGCTTTGGAAAGTTAAAAAAAAACGCTAGCCCTGCACAGGGATTTGAGCATGTCGAAGGATATGCATCGTCAGCATGGAGAAACTATGCCGATCGAAAAAAAAAGACTGAAAATCTTGACTGATTGGTGAATGATATCATTTTCCCAGCATCCCAAAAAAAAACCTCCTGCAACCCACAAAGGACACTTCCCATCATTCACCGATCCCTTGAAGCCACGGCCAGGCCCTCTCAGTCCCGGACGTAGGTCTTGCGGATGATCCGAGACATCAGTGCCTTCTCCACTGAGAGTCGCTCCTGCCAGCGCCGGAGAAGGCCAGGGAAGACATGTTTGGGATATTTTTGGGGGATGAGTTCAAAGGATGATATGGGGAGTATATGGGGATTTCAACCGGGATTTCTATGGGATGTTTTTTGGGGATTATATGGGATCTAGATGGAGATTCAGCATCAACAAAGGTGATGAGATGGGTACAAGCTGCCTCCTGATGTCATCAAACGTGGCTTGAAAATCGTCGAACTAAATGGATGATTTTCCAGCAAGACATGTTTGACGACACCAGAGGGTATGTTGGTTCGTTCGAAATTGTATGCCCCTAATTTGAATCCACTAGTTTATTGGTTTATCATGATTCATGATCATCGTCCCCACTCAATGGTCATTTGGCGGATACACCATTTTCGAACACAACCATATATGCCACCGTCAAAACATGATATATGCATCCATCGTCATCCATCTCATAATGATAATGGGAATCCTTACGATAGGAATGGATTGATGACCATCCCACAAAGTGGCCATGTAATCCAACTCTTGACCATGGCACGAAAACGGCAGGTACCCCCCAATGGCGATGTTACTGTTCTGAAAAAAAGGTGATGAGAACCTATCCACTTTGCGGGGTACCCCAGTTTCAGAGGAATCCAGTTATCCAGGATCTATCAGGATCTCATATTTTTAATTCGCCCCTTGGCTGTTGCTAATTGGGGGATACCATTTTAGCAGCCATGACTATCACTTTTCGGGGCAACACCCAAAGGAATCAACCTCCGGATATGAATCCGGGGTTTAAACTTTAAACTAATCGCGCTGAACAGAGATTGATGAGAATTTCACGGTTTATAATCCCTTGTCGGTGCTGATTGGGATTCAAGCGGAATCGGAAAGAATTGAATGACAAAAGTATACGAAAAGGTGATAAGGATGATTGCCAGCAAATTTCTCAACAAAGGATGATTGCAGCAAAAAAAAACATAGTTTAGAAACACGGAAGGGATCTTAGATCACCACCAATCATAGGCAAGATTGGAAAATGGGCCGAAAAACCACAGTAATTTCCAAGAATTCGTTCACCGTTGGTTCATCATCTGCTCATTTCTCATCGCATACCACCAACGTCTTTCCCTGTTGGACCAGTAGGTGACCTGGACGTCCTTTTTCAAGAAGTCCAGGATCATATTCCGACCTGAAAAGGTGCTGCGATTTCATCAATCGCATCATCTGATTGCTAGGGTCGAAAATCAAAAATCTTTCAAAAACCACCAACCAGAATATCATGATTGTAGGGAAAATGATGTTTAAACAATGGGTACTTTTTGCATGAATCATATGAAGCTTGTCTAACTTGAACATCCTCGTTTTCTGTCTTCATTCAGTCATCAGCAGGCTTGCTCCCAACACCCTAGATACCTTTGGGGGAACAATGGGCAAAGAGGTCAAAAAATCCAAACAAAACAAAATCACTCATGTTCCTCCCATTGAAGTAGCAATGATGTATTTGATGCCTACAATAGCTCGGGTTGCAACCCATTCGCTCACCGTTGCCGATTTCCTCATCCCATGAGTCGGAGCTCACTGGGAGGTCCCACAGTCCTCACTGAGATGTTCGAAGCACGAATATTTCCTCAGCTGGCTTGGCGAACAAAAAAAAGCCACAACGAACGGGGAAACAGACCCAGAAATTGGCAGTTTTTTTGGTTCTCATCCCAGTTTGGGGCCTCATTTTGAAGCTAGTTCCGATTTGGGTCCTGGAAAAGGTATATAAGCAGTTCCTCCCCAAACCGGTAGTTTCCTGATTGCTTTAACAAACCATTTTGCATGATACCTGTATTTCTCCCGCGATGTAAGAAATCCATAGAAATTGGTGACGTCAAGTCACCACTTCGAAGCGATGATGATGCGTGGCTTCAATATGTTTCATTCTCAATCCTTGGTGATTTTCAGGCTATTGCTTGGATTTTTTTCCATGGATGATACCCCTTGCCATGGGAGCCCAGGCCCCCCATGGTCAAACCAGACGAAAAAAGGATCAAAAAACGTCGGCGAAGTCCCTATTCTTAATGAATTCCCCATTTGTTGTGATTGATGGGTTTATCTCTATGACTAAATATGGGTTTACATAAATTGAATTCCCTATCATTGAATTCCCATAAATATGATGAATTCCCTATTTTGGTGGGTTTATCTCCAGGTTTTCCCACAGGTCCCGCACATGTTGACCTTGCAGCCCTCGGTCAGCTCGGCCTATCATAACATCAACGGGGACGTGGAGATATGTTTTCAACAAAAAATGGTGGTTTAGCGAAGCAAAACGCAGATTGTGGATTTCAATGACTTCAAAACAAACTTGGGGATTTAGCAAACAAGAAACTGGACTTCGAGGGAAGTTGAGCAACGAGATTCTGGAGTTGAAAAGCAACTTGGTGAATTTAAGCAAACTATGGAAGAGACGGGAAAAGATAGGGAATTCAACGAACAAACTCCTATATAGAGCCATAATTCCGAAAACTCATATCAATTCAATGTTGACTCTATAGGAATTATGGCTCTATATAGGAGTTGACTCATCTAAATTGAGCCATATGTTGACTCATTTTCCTGTGCTGTTCATTGAAATTTCAAGGATCTCTCTTGCGAGCCGCAGAAAATGTTGATGTCTGGTGCATGAATTCGGGTGGCTTTCCTGAAGGTCAATTTCGGACCCCATGGGGATGGGTCAAAATTTTAGTTCTCTCAATCTCAATGAAAGGACCAACATGAACACCAGCTGATGGAAAGACCCAACGAATGCCATAAACCCAATTTTTCGTACAGCTCATACTTATTCGGAATTGTGGTTATAAAGCACCGATTGTTTCGAACAAAAAAAATGGAACAGCCTTTTTTTCGAGCAGCTGGATTCCATGGGGATTCCCATGTCATGGCTTTAAAACCATCCCCAATATATCGACCAAGCATGACCTCTGAATATCGAAAAAACATGTGTTTGATGGTTTTTGACCCCAAAAAAATGCTACAAAAAAGTCCCAACGACATACTGAAGCAACAAAACATACCATGTTGTTTAATATGTATATGTATGTATATATATATATGTATGTATGTAGTGTAGTGGAGTGGAGTGGAATGGAATGGAATGGAATGTATCATTGTATCATTGCATCTCCATAAAATGCAAATCATCAACCAACCATCATTTATCAATTGACATCAATGACCTTTCCATATTTCCCTGAGGCCAAAGACCATCAACTTCGTAGTGGGGGCCAGGAAGGGCGTTGACCTGGGAGCTGGGAACCCAGGTGTAGCTTCTAGCTATGCATATCATGTTTCAATAGGTGTAGATAGATTGATGGATTGGTAGATTGATAGAGTAGATAGTTTGTTCGTTAGCTACTTAGTTGAATAATGAATGAGTCAATTAGAATGATAGATAGATGGATTGATTAGATGAAAATTCACTTTCACAATATTAGATTAGAATTAGAATTACAGTAGATTCAGACTTAGATTTAGATTTGCATTAGATTGGATTCAATAGATAGATATTGAAGAAATATGTATACTGTATAATTAACAGATAGAGTTGGACTCGCATGTCTATTTGCATTTAAAAAAAGAGATAGTTGTTGTTATACTTCATGTTATCTGTTTGTGTGTTCGTTGCTTGTTTGATTTACTTTAAAATCACATATAATCATATACCCATGCATGCAGAGGGGTTGAATTGGGTAGCCCGGAAATGGGATTGGATCGGAAACATTACAAACATGTACGCGTACACCTTTCACACCTTGTATGGTACATAGAGCGACATAGAGAGATATACAATGTGGGATACAGTGGGGTGACTATGGTTCAGCAAGAATTGGGATACGGAATGGCCACAATCTTTCCAAAATCCACACTTCATCCTAGAAAAACATCCCCTGATAATGGTCAGTGGTGATCCATGTGGGGAATAGGCCCGTTCTTTTCCCGAGTCTCAGCTTCTAGTCCGTCAAAAATTGCTGGATGAAGGACTTTCCTAGTGGCAGCTTGAAGTTCCCACCGCGCCCAACAAGGAAAAAACATGTTTCCCAACCAAATTCAAGCGCCCAAAAAGTAATCTATTTGCAGACGATGAGGGGACAAGGGGACCCCAAGTAGCGGATTCAATTTGTGTTTCACCTCATATTCGCCCCATCAACACGACGACTAGGGATTAACAAGCCCCCAGAATTGGACCCTTCCATCCCAGCGGAACCCAAGACACTTGGACAGCATGAAATACAACACGATGCCCGTGCCAAATGCATCCCCCTCCCACGAGGTTGCTTCTCCTCACAATTCAAGGCACTGAGAAAAATTCTTGCGGCTTTCTCGTGGATTTAACCAAGGAAAGTTGGTGTTTTTTCTCAACCAAACATGATCTTTGTTAGAAAAAACGGGGAAAAATCCGGGAAAGCCATGGGATAATTGTTAGCTCCTTGAGTCACCCCCTGTGGGCGTCCTTTCAACATCTCAGGTGATGCATAGCCAATGGTGCCCAGAGGCTTCTTCATCTCGGCCTGGCCGGTGCCCGGGTGCGTCATGAGTTGTTTTTCTGGTCAAGGATCATCTCTGGTTCTCTGGTGGTGAAAAATGGTTAACTGGTTTAGATGGCCCATGAAAATTAATGATCTACATTTGATGATTTACATTTGATGATTTACGTATCATGATTTACATATTGCCGTTTCCAGAAATGGTGACTTTTCATAGCTGCATATAAAATAGCCACAGGGTGCAAAGCACACCGGAAAACAAGTTGATGTCCCTGACCACTAAGCCCGTACATCACTGAGGAGGATCTTCCAAATCAGTGACACAAGATAGTACGCTTGTTGGAACATGGGAACGCCCCCTGCAATCACCACTTTCTTGGGGACTGTCCAACTAATCATCTGCCATCATTGACACAACGAAACCAACATCGTTTCTTGGGATTCATTGGGAATCTTCATGTTTTTTGTCCACCAAGCCAGCTGTAGTTCTAGTTGGTGATGTACCCATGTGGTTCCCGTTCCTCGCGGTTAAGTCCAATGGCTGTTCACCAGTACCCACCTATCAATATATATATATATATATATGTCTTTTTCTCGGATATTGAAAGCCAATCTCCATTGCTAAAAGCACATGCCTTTGTATAGTCCTGGAATCGGTGGACTAGAATGTCAAAAAAGGCTACCCGTTTCTTCCAATTTTGTCAAGTGTCAAATCTCACAGTTTTCCCTGTTTAAATGGATCGATTTAAGGCAAAACGGTGTTCAGTCCCAAGAATCAACAAAAATGGGCTCTGAAAATACCCAAAAAAAAACACCGACAAACCATGAATTGGAGCTTTCCGAAGTCATCAGGGTACCCCCAGGTCTCATCCATTTTTGGGATTTTCCATGAAAGCATCCAGCTATATGGGCAATCACCATGGAAACCATTCGGCCTCGTTGGTGACTAGGGTCGATATGCCGAAATCCGTCAGCACCACGCCCTTTTGTCGACCATTGGCCTCAGCTGGGGAAAATCCCTGCTTGATGATTAGTTGGGAGATTATACTACTCAATATAGATGGGATGATAATAATCTAGGGGAATTCATATTTGGGATTATTATAATCTAGGGGAATCCATTTTTGAACCAACCAGGATTGAATGGAATGACAGGATTTTGAACACCAGTTGACTTCGAACTAGATTAACCAGGGTTTATGGTAGTTCTCAGACACTAGCGAGGCAGGAGTATAGACAAACAAACACAACTGTGGGGCGACCACATTGTAAGACCCTGCAGAAACAAGGAAAATGGTTAGTTCACGAAGATTTCTGCAGGGATTGTTGGACCTCTTTGGATTCTCTCAACAATTAGTGAGTATGATCATCCCCACATTTCCTATTCAGCTGCCTCTTTTCGGTGGCGTGATTGGATCATGGAAAGCGGATCCACGATGGATCAAAAGCTAGGGACATCCAAGCATCAGAGACCAGAATTCAACACACACAATCGGATGTCGCCAAACAAAAACAGGGATGCGTTGTGACCAAAATTCCACAGAACCTGAAGAAAGGATCGAAAAAACAATCACTTCGTCCTCGAAACTCAGATCTGCAACGGTTCCAGATGCAGCAGACCCCCTTTCGTACCGCTAGTGTATTGGACATCCATGTGCAAGAATCCACCTAAATCATCTTGAATACTCTCATGAATTATGTACTGTTTTTTGCTGATCACATAGAAGGTTGGCCAATGTGATGTCCCGTGAAAAGGAAGGGCAGTTTGGTGCCAAATTTCCTGTTGGTTGAGTAAGTGGCCCAAGAATTACAAAGAACAAGTCAACCAAGTTGTTTCATTGGGACATGTGGGGGGTCGAAATTAATTTCTACAACCCTGAAAACTGCGGAATCTCAAGTTTGACATGCCGCCCAAAAGCCACTTTCTTCGCTACACGCCGGGAATTGCCTGGCAAGGAACAGCCAGTGCTTCAACGGAGGGATGAATTCAACGAGGGGTTGGGAGCCATCACTTGTGGCTCTTTACAGGTTTGAAGCACCACCACTACCCTCGCCAGGCGAATGCTGGATCATCGCTGATGAGGGCAGCGGCCCTACCACGCCACGGGCGGTGATGTTGCTGACTTCAAACCATTAAACAATAATCAAGTCGATGCAGTCGTCGCGCGACCTTTCCTTCTGCAAGGTCTACGACAGTGTCCCTGAGATGGGGGACATGGTAGCGGAGTCGCTGACAGCTTCAAAACTGATGAAGGGATGGTCATGTTAAATCGCAGCTCTGTATCAGGCACAGATTCAAATCATCTATCATTGGGGCGCAATGGGCCCATTGGCTCGTAATTGGCTCATATGGAACCATCCATTCTGGGCGGTTATGGATAAACCCTTACCCATGATGTCAATAAATCAAAAAAGAGGTGGCCTGAGCCTGGATCAACAAAAGCCCCAAAATCCATGCAGGAAAGTGTTCATCAAAGGGTCTTCAGGTCCAATATCTTCACACGGAGCTGTTGCTACAAAATCAGAAAATCCCAACGACTCATGCCATGTCTGCAACGTCTCAGGGTTGCGGCGCAACCATTGCCCAGAACTTTTCAAAAAGGGCGGTGATTTTCGTCGCCAAAAGCGGTGGACAGCGTGACCACTACCGGTCCCGATGCCAATCGTGGCACGCCAGCCATGTGCTCCGTCCTGTCTCCATCTTTCGATGTAGGCATAAACCACGGCTTGATACATAAAATGGTTGCAGTTCGGAATGATATTCAACAAAAAACTTTGGACATCACATGATTTATCACCAACATTTCTGCTCCCAAGACATCAAGGACGAATTTCCTTGCAACTTTGGAGCGGTTCGAACTAAACCACTCGCACCTTTTCACACGCGCGCCGCTACCACGCCCGCGACCACGCCGCTGGAAACCGCGGCAAGCTATGCACTCTTGGAACTGCGTGGCGGCCTCCACAGGTCTGAACAAGAGATCTGGCAAAATGTCTTGCTTTGGAATGTCATGTGTATTTGTGTATATATATATATATGTATATATGTATATGATATATGTATATACGTATATATATATATACATATGTACATACATATGTATACATACTGCGGATGGAAGAAACCCTGCAGAAATGCACCATCCACAGTATGTCCGTATATGTCTCTATATATAATATATGTATATACCATGAACCAGCAAACATCGGGGTCTTACCATCAAACGATGGAGGTTTTTTTCGGGTTTGGACAATGGGGGCAACCCCCAATTTCAATGAATTATCATCATGTTCCGCATCTTGTATTGGCCCAATCCGGTTGGGATATGCCCAGATCCATCTGGTTGAATTAGCACGTGTCTCTTCCTCAAGACGGTGGATCAAAGCCCCAGCTGGCTGTAGTTCACATCAAAACAGCGGGGACTTATGGATGTGCATTCCCCAAGGTATGGTATTTATGGATATTGATTCATGTGGCAAACACAATCATAAACCATCCCAGAGTCTTACTCTTGGCTATACCCCCAGATGGTTGGTGAATTCACCCGGCTTAACTCAACAGGTCCAGGAAATCACCGAAATCACCTAGTCTTACCCTGCCAAAAAGTCAATGTTCAACTGGCTATCAAAGTATAAAATCAACCTCTCTACATATATGTTATATATGTATATATGTCTAAATATCCATACATATAAACATATCGATAGATGTACACGATATGTCTAGAATGCTCCCATATCTATATATATATATGTATATGTATATATGTATACATGTATATACATCTGGTGGACTGTGTAGAACCTTGAAGATTTTTCTTGTATCTAGAAAAATCTACCAATGCATAATCATCAATATATTCTATATACATATATGTATTCATCCCTATGGATCCAAACACCTCCTGAGAAGGTACTTAAGCCCCCCCCCATTCATCATACCAAAAACACTTCCTAAGAAGGTACCTGGATCCATAGGGTATATATATATATATATGTACATATATATATATATAGTCATCCTGAAGTAGATAGAATATGGATTTTCAAATATGATTCCCATTTTAGTGAGGATAAAAATTGAAAGTCAAAAATATTCTATCTACTCCAGGATGACTATATATACATATATATAAACAGATATACATACGGATGTGTTGTTGGTTGAACTCTGATGCTTCTCACCCGTTCCCAACCTCAAGGGTGACCTCAACGGCTCGGGGTCACCGTGGCGCTCTTCAGCACCTGTCGCAAGGACTTCACCATGAAGAAGTCGCTGATGGGAGGTTTTTTTGTGATTCATCAGAGAATCTTTATTTTTTTTTTGATTTTCTCCTGATAATAATTATTTTCACCAAATTGATTCTTCAAGAAGTCGCTGATTATTTTTTCATCCAAATCCTCCAACTTGATGAGAAAAATCGAATCTCTCATTGGATTGGGTTAAGGGAAAATTTACAGGAAACCAATGAATCTCGGCATCCTTTTTTTTCCTATTGCCTGGGACCAACACGGTGGAGATGAAGCCAACCATTCACAAATGGGAATGGGACAATGGGGAGATTATGAGAGATGCCTGTAAACAGCTCAGTTTCTGGGTCTGAAAACTGGGGAATGACTTATACCCTCTGGTAGCCATGGAAAATGACACATTTATAGATGGTTTATGTTGATTTTCCTATTAAAAATGCTGGTTCTCCATGGCTATGTTAAATAACCAGAGGGTAATTGTCATTTGGAAAATGGACTTCGAAGCCATGGAATTTTGATGTGTGACGACAGTTCGATAACAGGTTTTCAGCGTGCTGAATGTTGACAGATACCTGGCCTCTACTCATATTGAAGATCACAAAGCAACTGTAAAGAAATGAAAGAACTTCCACCGAAGAGAAATGGCATGACATGGCAATCTTCCCATTTTTGGACACTGGTTCTATGGTTTGGTCTGAAAATAGGCGACTTTCTCGATAAAATCCTCTGGTTTATTGGTTTATCATCATTTTCCATCTTGATCCAGAGGATAATGACATGAAACCAATTGATAGTGATATTAGGCTCAGGCGCCGCCGTTCGCCCAAACTCTAAACTGTCCCAACTTACACACTGATTCAAGATCTTCGAAAAAAGATCAAATCCCCCGCCGCCGTTAAAGTATAGATCGTCGTGTCGTGCCATTTTTCTATGTGGACGAAAGCGTGATTGCGTAAAAAGGTAAAAAAGGGATTTTGGAAAACGAGTTTTGGAAGACACTTACGGCACTCTCAAATCGCAAGGCCATTTTCGATCACGCCCCATACTATGTCAAAACATGTTGAGACAGTCATTTTGTACAGGAAATACCAGGGTTTTGGCCCTTCGTCAAGATGTGATCCATTTCATCCCGAGCAAACGGAGACTCCTGGCCGCAATATTGCCACCATTTTCATTCAACCACGTAAACCATTTGGGCGCCTTTTTCGATCTAGAAACGGCCACTTTTTTTCACAAGCGATATGCGGTTCAGGGTGAACCACACGTCCGCAGCAGAGCGCCCAAGGCTATTGTCTATTTCACTTTGGGGGAGAGTAGCTTCCA